>DWEH01000270.1:0-12751 GCA_018245815.1 Apyrrothrix aesculapus | reverse complement strand
GTACTCGACCCGGGATTTGAACCCAGGACCTCTCGATCGGCAGTCGCGCTTGCAACCAACACGACGAACGAGGCAGTTTTATAATAGTCTATTATTAAGAATATTCTTTTACATATCCTTTCCTTTCTTAATACGAATATATCTCTATACAAATGTTAATATGTTGCAAAAAAGCACTAGACAATTACATTTTCTTGCTAGTGACTAAATTAAGGTCGACCGACAAAGATCTGTTAAACAGTAATGTACTGGAAGAAACGGTGGGAAGAACGTTTTTGCCTGGGACACTGATGTCCACGGACTGCAAATATCGTAAACATAGCATGAACATGTAACGGAATAAAAATCAAAGTCATGAATAATAGCGTCCAATTTTATTAGATAGTAAACCGAATTTATTTTTGTGCCCAATGTATGGCAATAGACTCACCACCTATTCCATATTGGGATGTAAACGTAATGGCTGAAAAGTGGGAGTGTACTACACTCCTCTGCCTACCTCGTCAGGGATTATAGGCGTGATGTTACGTTTACGTTTATACCGAATTTACATAAAATGTCTAATATGACTGATTTGAATATTTAACTGTCTAATGTAACCGTCATTTATAAAAACAGGAATGTAACATGAAAATCGTAGTTTTCAAAAATTAACTCGCATGGGAGTCGGACTTAGGAAAATTGTTACCGTAGTCGTCTACCCGAGCAAGTTAATACATAATGTTACAATTTGGGTCACTAATGAGCTTTGTCGATTATGACTGTTTTAAAGGCTCCATGAATCCGTAATGAAAGTTCAAATTAACTGAGGATGGAAATTTGAAAGTTTGAAACTTGTTCCAGATTTTTTAGCATTAATATTAAACGACTGTGTTAAAAATTTCTAAAAATTGTAACTCTATGCCTCCTTGTATAGAAAATAAATCGGAATCTGCCCACGCCCAAACTATTGTTTGTCAAAAAAAATATTGTCATTAATGTCACTGGCTGATCGCGGTATGGCGCGATCTACCTAGGCATGATTACATGCCTTGATCGCTTACGGGAAGCAGCGTAGGCGGTGCGTGGAAATGAGTTCTGTGATCCCCAAACCGCATGCCCAGTGTGGAGATTACGAGCAAAAACCCCTCAGGGGAAGCCTATGACCAACAGTAGACTAAGGCAGACTGATGATGGTGATGATGATGATCCATTGACGTTGGTCGTTTGATACGATAAAATTCGGTCATTGCTACATAAATTTTGTTGTAGCGGTTGGCTTAACCTGAAAAAAAAATGTAGAGTTCTTAAGTCAGCAGATAACTTTCGAGAACTCATTACACGGTAGCCGGATATTCGTGTAGTAAAAATCGAAAACTCTAAACTATATTGTGGTTCCAACCACGTACTCTCATTTCGCTTTTTTTATTCCACATTAAATGGAGGTAAGTAGGATCTACCTGAAATCATGGTGAGATATCGAACTATAGGTATCGAAGGTGATAATACGTTACCAACATAGACAAAGTTGAAATGTTTGACACGCTGTTCACATTCTTATACCGAAGTACAAAGATTTGAACAATTTATCTGAGATACAGAATGAATAAAAACATGTAGAGCGCATAGCTTCGGGAAGATTAATATTGTTGCTAGAATACACATATCACGGATGTTAATCCCTTTTTTTCTTGGCAATGGAACATAGATATAGAACATACGTCTCGCGTTTTTAACGTTATTGATATCAATGACCGATTATCAGCTGAACGGAATAATGTGCGCAAGCGATTGGTAGAGTTAAGATAAACGCGTATTGCTTACTTTTGGGTTGGTAAGCCTCAAAACAAAAGTTTACACTAGCTTCCGTGCTTTATAAAACATACGTAACATCACGCCTTTAATCCCCGCAGAGGTAGGCAGAGGAGTGTAGTACACTCGTACGTTTCACAGGTTACGTTTACATCCGATCATGGAATAGGTGGTGAGCTTATTTCCATACACCGGGCACAAATCCAGACTCCGAGCTACTAACAATTTAAATGCTACGTGATGATACGCTAACATAATAATAAATAATTAATTTTAAATAATGGTATGGGTTCATGCCTGCAATTCCAAAGTCTGGTATTAGAAAAAAGTAATTTAAGCTGTTATCCCCTTAATGACCCCCAAGAGTCCCTCGGACACAGTTTCATATTTTTTGCGCGTATAAACGAAAATATATACTTTTACGCAAAACCATTTGATCTCATTTATCCCCAAAGTTTTAAGTCTCTGGAGCTATAATGGAAGTATTAGTATTATCAATAATTCAATGTTTGTAAATAATAAAGCCAAATACTTATCAAGCCTTAGGTGTCCAATAGACAAAAGAAGATATTTTCTGGTACGAAAATGAGGGTAGTTCATTTAAATTCACTTAGATTTGTATTGTAGTAATAATAACTCATAGAATATTAATATAATATTGTAATAGAATATAAATCAGACTCTTAAAGATTCATATTTATGCGTTGCAGTTCACTTTTGTGAAGATAGAATTATGTAGAAAAAGAGACCTACGCGGAAATTTGAACGAGAGGAGCTAAGCCGGAGCTTCGTGATACAACGTAACTCGTGATGTTATTCACAAGGTGGTTTCTACCACGGAAAATATAACATTCTAACCAATTTTTAACGATGTAATAAAAATTATCGTAAAGTAGATTAAAGTCAAAATAAATAAAATGTTACAAAATCAATGTAAATAAATAGACCAAATCAAAATACAAGCATTTATAAGCCTTTCGTAGAATATAAATGGTAATAAACTGGGAAGCTTGGGTTTCTGAGAATACTGGAACATGATATTTAGATAAACGATATTCAGTCCTATTAAGGGAAAATAGATCGCAATTCTTTATTACAATTCTTCAAATTCAATGAAAAAAATACTAGTTCTTGCAGAAACTCAATAAACAAACAGTACCGATTAAAAAGTTATAAGAACCTGTGAACAAATATCCAAAGAAGTATATTTGCTTTGAGAAATCTCACAATAAATTCATTTCGAATTCGAAAAATTGTGTCGTGAAATTGTGTCTTTTACATACAAAGTTACAACCCCCATTTAATCACCTTTATGGTCAATTTTCTTTGACTACTCTCTGTGTTTCTCCAGTGTTAAAATTACTTCCATATCGAAAAATTAAGCTAAATCCAGTGTTAAAATTATCTTCCGTTTCAGCCCATTAAGGGTTGAATTTTCTTCGGTACTTTATGTCCTTGTCAAAGGTTCAAACTATTTCCGTATGAAGCTTCATCACAACAGGCACTAGCGGTTTGATCATGAAAATGTAATTTCATAGTATATTACAACTCTCCCTTCATCCCCATAAGGGTTGCTTTTAAAAAATAAAGTAACCTTTGTTCTTACTCAGGCTTCAAACTATCGTTATATAAAATTTCATTATAATTGGCCCAGCAATTTTGCCGTGAAAGCGTAAAAGACAGAGACAGACAGAGTTACTTACGAATTTATAATATTGGCATGGATAGCGATATTAATTATATCTATAACATTAAATACTAGTCAAACTTACTACTACTATAGCAGGAAAGAAGAATCTACAAAACAAATTGTAACAGAAAATCAAACTATGATATACGGAGACGATACAAGAAAGAACTGATGAGTGGTCACTTAGCAACCATGAAAAATGTCGAAGGATCAAATCAATAAACAGCTCAATCATTACATCCTATTGCAAAAAAAGGTTGTAAGGAGTGAAGTATCTATTCTTCGAACATATGGTAAACCTTCAAACATTCTTACTATAAACGCCGTCACAATGTCTGTTGTGAATACTCTGTCTAAAAACGTTTTATTATAAATGAGCAGTAAAATTTAAAATTATTTTAGTGTACTACGAAAAGTTAATAAAGTCTATTTTTTGTTTCAGATGTGTGTAATGCATATACATAGATATTACTGGCCAGTTACGTTACAAAAACATAATAGATATTATATTCAGGATCGAAAGAAAACATTGCGAAAAAATCCATGAGCCCAAGAGTTCTTCATAATATACTCCTACTGATGTCTACCAACGTGTACATAGCCAGCGGAAAAACTGTGGACTTTAAGACTTACCGGGAGAAGAGACCTATAGTCAATTGTGGAACGACAAAGGGGTTACTCTTGCATAGATGTCTACAGAACGTTCCTCCAACACACCACACGCTCGATAAAGCGTTATTTGCAGATGCGCCGAACACAAGCGGACAGGTTTGTAATTGGAACTTTGATATTGATTCCCGGTAACGCTGCTGAATTTAATTTGCGGTATCGAGAACCTTAATTCACGTGGCGATTGAAATACGCTTAGAACTGTTTGTAAATTTATTGTAATTGTCAAACACTAATTTGGTCATGCGGAAACATAAATAGCTTCCGTGGGAACTTTGTTTATTTTATTTATTTATTTATTCTCTTTATCTGTACACCGATAGAAAATTACATGTGTGAACACAATAATCTTTAAATTCTAGGCATACAAAAGGCGGCCTTATCGCTATCAGAGCGATCTCTTCCAGGCAACCTTCAGGTAGGAGAAATGTGAACAAGTAGGAGAACTTTCATAGAAATACTAAAGTAACCAAGTCCTTTGCAGTGGGATAAATGGCGATAGCATAGTAGTTTAGAATTCAACCCTTCATGCCAAGATTTCTGAGATTAAATACTGACGTACAATTTTTTTAACCATAACTTCATTTTGAAAAAAGATCAGTATGCAATAGTAGAACGTACTCGTAACAGGGGTTGGGGATGATTATGATCAGCCCCTAAAAGAAAGGAAATAAGGGGCAAAATATTGTTCGGCTATTATTATCGCATCAACGGAGTCAGGACTAACGAAACGTCAAATCAATATGGGAGGAAAAGTTGCCATCTTTAATGATTGGATTTTATGTCTCGGATTACTTACAATTATTATTTTTTCATTGTAATAGTCTATCATCGTTAAGATCTAAGAGACGGCGGATGAGACTTTCACAGAAATAATTATTTCTTGTAAAGGGCAATATCACGTACCCTTATTGGGATTATTATTATTATATCATCACGCCTTACTGGGTAAGCATAGAGCACAGAATGCTGAATGCTTTTTTGGCACTCTTCTCTCCTCGACCCACCAGTATCGATTTTCATTTTAAAGTAGATAATTTTACCTACTTACCTATACTATACGTGTAACTTGAATTAATAATAATTTTGGAAGCCGGAAATGACTTAGTATGTGTTGCGGGTCAATAAATTAATTTAGAACCGAAGTTGGATATGTGTACAAAAATGATTATAGCTTTGGCTCAACATTAGAAAGTTTTAATTAACTTGTTAATTAATACATACTGTTCTTGGAACAAAAGCTTCAAACGAAAGCATGTAGCGTGGTTTAATTGGCAATTTGATGTATTTGTAGTTAAATAGGAATTTAATTAATTATTTCAAAATATGAACAGATGCTAAAACCCTAAAAACTTTATATAACCTCACGCTCTTTTTAAAAGGAATAGAAAGTCACTGATCAGGATTTGCGTTACTAAGCACTGCTGCGATGCCCTCCTTGTCTTCCTTCGCTTTCATGGGGTAAAGATACCATCGATATACGCGTCTCTAAGAAAGCGCAAGGTAAATTTACCAAAGCATGATATTTATGGTTTAAATGACCCTCTAAGGTAACAACATCATCATGATTTCGCTTGTTGACGCATTTATTACGAAAATCACATAAACACTAATGAAATTATGATAACAATCGCTCGCATAGAGCACATTATGTACATTTTATATGTTGTACTAAAAAGGGAAAATGTTTTACTAACTCGTTAGGTACATTCGTGAGCATTTTTTTTTTTTTTCCCGACCCTTTTATCGTTCTACTTTTGGAACACGGGTCTCCTCTCAGATATGAAAGGGCAAGGGCAATAGTGTACCATGCGTGCCAAGTGCGGGTTGGCAGACTTCACACGTCAATGTGTAAAAGGTGCGCGCCAGGATTTGAACCCGAGCCTCCGAAGTGAGAGTGTGAATTTCAAACCGCTATCTCTGCTTATATTCCTGAGCATAATGGAAAAATGATATAACTTCAACTTGCTGCAAACCTTTACACAACACTGCTAGGCACTGGTCTTTTCTGAAATTGTATAAGGCTTATAGCATACTTCGCCGTGCTGCTCCAGTGCTGATTGGCGCAGATCTGAGTAAGTACTTAAATGCTTTCTAAATCCTCGCGTCTCCGCAGCTAGCGCGGGGAGCAGCGGGGCTTGTTGCTCCCCCACCTGCATGTCACACCGCGGCCGGTCTACCGAGGCCCACTCTATGACATATAAAAGACAGACCAGGCTCCATAAAAAACGTTAAAGCAGTCGCAGACTGCCACAAATAGTTTTTCTCTTGTTTTTAAAATAAAAATTAATGAGTCAGCCGTTTCATTTCAGAGCAGTCACTCCTACTGGTACTTTAGCAAGCTGGGGAATTCTCCGGTCCGGTACCCAGACCGTATGTCGGGCGTTTTTAAGTGCATTTAAAGCTTCCGATGTAGCTTAACGATTATTACCTAGCATTAGCAAGCGGAATCTGCTACTTAACGTGCCTTCCGGAGTACGGAAACGCTTGTGGAAGTTTGCCACTATTGGCCACCCAGTGCCGCGCCGACCGCAACCGCCGTTGAAGCGTTATACGAATCGCTTGCAATTTGTAACCGTATCAAGGATTCGAAAGCTTTATATCAATTTACCTTTCATCATCACCCGTCATTTTATCGCTGCACTGTTCTGCAGTAGTTTTCCTCTCAGAATAGAACATGGCCATGGTCACACTTGGCCGCACTTGGCCATTGTGTGCCACGCTGTCCAAGTGCGGAGTGACAAACTTCACACGCCTCTAGGTGACATTATGAAAATTTTTACGGTGTGCAGGTTTCATCAAGATCTTATCAATCGCTGTTACGGCAAATGATATTAAATCTTAAAACGCATTCTTTTTGTAAAGAGCTGCGCGCCAGGATTTGAACCCACGACCCCTGGAGTGGGTGAGTGGGAGGCTGAATTCTAACCTATTAATGCGTTTTGAGTTTTAATGTTCACCAAATATACTATAAACAGTATGAACTTTATTTGATATACCCAGTAAGCCCTTAGTAATTAGCGCCGTTGTGGAAGCAAATCTTCCAATAATACTGTTATAAACGTACATTACATTGGTCCGGGTATAATTTTAGCTTCCAAAAGGATTAACAAAGCAGAATGTCGGGCTGCGTACGCCTGAATAAGGTATTCACTGAAAGCACAGCCGGTAACCTTTTCAATCGTCATTGCTATAATTACTTAGCTAGATCAGAAATGAGGGTGGTTCAGTTAACCTGTCATGCTCTACAAATTAACTACTACTGTCAGGAGTTCTTTCATATTCGATATTAAACAATTTGCTTTCGTATTAAAAAAAATTATAATTCCGTGTTAATAAGCGCTAGTGTGAAAGCAAACCTTCAAACGATAATGTAGTAAGCGCAAATTAGAACGCGGCTGTACGTCTGCCTATAAAAGGATTAACGCACACACAGATTACAGTTACGCAAGCACAAATTTATGCTGCTTAGTGTAAAAACAGCTTGTTTATTACATATTGCATATTTTTATTGCATATTACCGCGTAGATAACGGTTTAACAGTATAGTTGGCTTCTATCTAATAAAGTCTCATTATGCATTTGACTGATCTGTTAGTTCAGTAATTTGAAATTCGACTGTTGAGCCAAGGGTTGTGGGTTCGATCTCAATTAAAACAAAATCAATATTTCGTTGTAAAGTAATAGTCTAGATTGTGATCATGTGTGAGTACTGATTTATTTATTTATTTATTATTATTATTGTTATTATTATTATTGTTATTATTATTATTAATATTAAGGTACACGGATATTTATCTTGAACCAATCCATACATTTATACCTAAAGCATTCGACGAAGCTTACCGATTGGTTGAAAAGTTTTGTCGAATATTAATGTAAGAGACATATATGGTTAAATTATTTTCATCTTATAAAACACTATTCTAAGAAAACAAGTTCCATAGATGACAAACATAATAGTTGATTGTAACTAAACATTGGTATCGAGTAGGGTCTATCAAAGACCTCAGAAATAAAAAATGTAGCAAAAAAATCAGAGAAAAATTGTGAGTTATTCTTTCTTGTACGAAATTATATACCTACATTCAGCTTCTCATAACATACGGACTGAAATATAATAAGCTGCTGTCTATAAATCCGCTACCCGACGATAAGAATAGAACCAAAAAATCCATCTCAGAAGAAATATGAGTTTGGCCCATTCTCAAGCTCAGCTAGGAATTTTTCATATTGGCACGTTGCGATTTAGATGAAACATACGGGCGATAATACTCATCGGTTCATGCGCTGACAATTGCACTTTTTCTTGTATAGATAACATGTAGAACTATTTAGTAAACGGTTATATGAAGGTCATGTAAAATATAGTAAATATGTTAAATGCACCGACCAAATTGTTACTAACACAAGATTATTTAAGCAATAGTTTACAAGTCTATCCTAGTATCCAGTTTTGAAAGAATGACAAAACATTTTTTTTGTTGCATTTCTTAAATAACGTGGCATTATTGGTATATTATGGTATTGCGTCGCAGATATTAGAATTTATATACACTTGAGTCATATTTTAGTGTCTAATAAAAACCAGATTTTTTATATAAATGGCTTATTGCTCAAGATTCTCGTCTTTCAATTGCAACAGTTCACGCAGTATTTCATCCCGTATGTTTCCATTTGCAGCTATAAGGTAGGGTACATTAACGCTAAGAACGGCTGTTAGGGACCCTCGACCTCGCAAAAGGCCTTTACACCATCGCAAAGAAGTATTGAGAGTAAGACTGCGAAACTCAAGTGCGTTTCAGCGAAGCTTTGAAACATATTACTACTTTCTTTCAGTCTAGATCGTCAAAGAAACCTCCAAGTGGAAGATACTGAGTTCCCCGTTATGTATATACTTCAATTAATTATCAAACTTTTTTCAATATAACGTCTACTAACAATAATCATTATCGCCATCACTACTATTTTTATTGTTGCGATGACGGACGCCGTCTCCATTAACAGTGAGACAGTTAAGGCCATAGCTTACCATGCTGTCTAATGTGCAAGGTAGCTGACTTCCTTTGCATCTAAGAAAATTATGAAGAATGTTGTAGAATATAGGTCTATTTACGATGTTTTTCTACACGGTTACAGTAAGTGACATTCAACCTCAAAACTAACTTTTTATCGTTGAGGTGTGTGCCAATATTGAAGCCCCAGTTTTGGGGAGTGTGGGAGGCCTAAATTCAAACTACTAGGCTATAATTGTGATATAATAAAAGATAAATTCGTATCGATGTGGTTTTGCAGAGCTTTAGGACCTTGTGTCTAAACGACTTATTTAAATAGGTCCGAGTGTACTTATCAGTGAGTGTCTCTATTGCATCCACGAAGAAATTCTAATGTAGGGTTGTCAATAGGAATCTTCTTATTAATATTGATTACAACCAATTTGTTCAGGTAACGGTAACGAGCCATACCAGTGAGCCAATGGCTTCCGAACTCGGTTTCCAGCCGTCTCCATATGTCAGTGATATATTTTTACATCTGTTTTATGCTTGGATTTCTCGTATTTGTTGTATTTGTCTTCATACGGATGCTTGATAGAATATGAATAATTTATAGAAGTAGCGAACGGGAATGAAAGTCAACAAATGTTAAATTACCACTGCCGCTTGTGTTTTCATTTATCTACTACTGATATGTGTGGGTAGTTTCGATGTAATTTAATTTAATATAATAACTGTAGATTAGTTACTACTAAGTAAATTTGCGTATTGCATTTAAAGGTATTCTTAAATATATAACACATCCATACATAACTTCACGACAGGTCTCTCATGGGGTAGGCATATATAACACCACTTAAATAATTTGTCTATGGTGTCCAACATTATGAAATAAGTCATCATTGTCATCTAAGAGGAACGATGACTTTATTAGTCATTATTAATATTATTATTAGAGAATGTTTTATATCACAATCATATTCATTTATCACTTCAATCATATGAAACCCTTAAACAATTCCAACTTAATTTTAATCGTTAAGCAGACTATTGCAACAGTTATACTGCAAAGCTAGAATTTATTTATTTCGCAATTCACTTGTCACATAACTGGTTAAACCTAAAGCATTACATGAGACAAATAATCTTCCAAACGAACATAAACTTATTAAATTTATCAAAAAATATATCTACGCCTGGCGACTGAGTGAGCAACGCATTTGATAAGGACTGGAGCAACAATGTGCAGCGCAGCGGCAGTGCGGCGCGCGTGCAGCTGACGCTCCGCTAACAGGTTGCTAGGCCGGTAGTCTCCACGAATATGCTGTCGTGGGGTCTCTCAGCCAAATCTATTAAGCGTTGAGGGGTTGTCAATTTTATTATTTAATGATTGATAACAGAATATTCCGAGAAATAGCTTCCATCTTAATTCTAAAGTATGTAAGTGAAGCCGACCATACCACCTACAAACAGTGATGGGTATAGAAATGAATAATATCCATATCTACTTTTATACACGAAGCGAGCAAATTTCCTTTGAATTATCTCCATCATGAGAAAGTATTTCTCCTCATGTGGACAGATAATGACTACAGTATGCTCTCACCTACTGCGCACATAACCCTTATAGAAAATGAGAGCATCATTAGGAGCGGTCAAATCAGTGGCGGTTCGAATTACAAATACAAAAATTTTGTTACTCTTGGCACATAATTTTGTAACAAGTCTCCTAAAATTAAGCTGAGGGTCCAGCGTTAGTTCGAGATCATGTATTTCGTCTGTACGCTCCATTGGTCTACCTTCAAGACAGTAATCCTTATTTATTTGGGAGCACAATCTAGAAAATGTCGTTATTTTATATTTTCATTGTTTAATGAAAGCCGATTGTTATTGCTGTGTTGCACAATATTGTTTACATCTCATTTGAGAGCACTGCAATCTGCGATATTGCTTATTGAGCGATACAATTTGAGATCAGCTGCAAACATTAGGAATTTGGAAGAACTTAGAATATTTGCCAAATCATTTATCATGATGAGAAATAGACTGGGACCAAGGGTACTACCTTGGCTTACACCAGAACCGGTATAATGGTGATGTCATTTGAAGGAAAACATCTGAACGTTTTAACAGCGATTACTTAAGTAGAATGCAAAAGAAGTTACCATTTATGGGCTAAGACCAAAATTGCTGAGCTTAGTCAATAGCACATTTTTATATGTATACTACAACAATTTTTTTTTTTTAAATCAAAGTACACAGCATCGACTTGCCTGCCAGCATCTATCTCATTTGTTATATCGCTAACGAAGTTAAAGAGATTTGTAGTTGTTGAACGTTGTTGTCTGAAACCGTGTTTTGCATCATGTCAATACATACGAATGTGTTGCTTTAAACGTGTACTAATGATACATTTAAATAGCTTTCTGAATGCTGACAGAACCGCTATCAGTCTGTGATTTGATATTTCTGCTTTATCGTTTGTTACTGTTACGTCTTAAAAATCTGTATACTGACATCGCAGGAGAAAAATTCTAAAGGCGTCTTCTAAATAGAATTGAAAGCTTTTAGCGAATAAGATAGTCAACTCGAGAGAGTATTAAAGTTTAAAGAAACAATATTTTCAAAGTTAAGAACACTAGGCTCTGAAGTTGATAATTTAAAGTTAGATGGTAACGGCCATGAGTATGAAGAGGTTTGAAATGAATAGTTAGATGCTTAGAGGCAAATGAAGGAGGAAATTGAAAGGGCTCAGCTTACGAGAAACTTATGAGTGGAGATAATATATCATCACGCCTGTGTTTCCACGATAGGATAAGCAGAGGAGCGTAGTACTCCCATTTCTCACCAGATATATTATTCGTCCCATATAGCAGAAGATGATAGGTGTGGTTGTAAGGAGACAAAGTCACATAATTCTGACTATCCCTCATGGTCTTTGAACAAATAATTTCATCTGATGGACACGAAAATTCTCTCAACATGAGAATGGTTAAAGGTAAATTTAGTGCGAATGAACTCTTTTTTTCCTTATCTCCTTTAGATTTAATTTAAATCTTGTGTTTATACCTGTTTGTGCAAGAAGTAGAGAGTTCTGGTTATCTCTGTGGGAAATACGCATGATATATATGTAGGAATTTTAATTGTAAGGTGCAACGGAACGTCAGTTTTCAAATTATCGTAATGACAGTTTTGACATATGAGTTCTATCTGGAGAGTGAACGCTTGTAGTCGTTGCAAAAGTTAATTTAGTAATAAACTGTCATCGGAGTTCGTCAGCCTTTTTATTTCCATCCCACATATATGTATGTAAATGTTGCTCTCTTTTCGCTTTTCGGATATTACCTTATGACGTAAATACAGTGTTTTGCATTTTTTATCTAAAACCTTTATATAAAGTCATTATGTTTTTGTGGTAGGCAGACACAATTGTAATATAACAAACCTTGGCGTTCAGGTCGTAGTGACTGCAATTACAATGTAATAATAGGTAGAATCCATATATCGGCTGATGAGGGAGTCAGAAGTCTTTGAAACCGGCTCGCGTGTATGATAAGTGTGATGAAAGTATCAGACGTACGTCAAGTGGATCAATTATAGAGGTATT
>DWEH01000269.1:0-12776 GCA_018245815.1 Apyrrothrix aesculapus | reverse complement strand
TGCAACAGTTACGTTTACGTCCCACCATGGAATAGGTGGTGAGCCTATTGCCATACACCGGGCACAAATTCGAACTCCGAGCCATTACCAAAAATTAAATAATACTAATGTACATTAGTTAATACGTTAGTTATACGTAATTTATCAGCTTTTTGGTTATCATAAGACAGACCCTCTTTGATATCAGATGACTGTATGTTGAGATGTACAGACATATTTACTAACTTCTTTTATGCTGTCTTCTGCTTACATAACGTGAATCACACACAGTACATTTTAATTACATATCTACTGTCTGTGGTATATGAATAAATTGTTTGTCCCAACATACGCATAGGCAAGCAAGAAAATAAAATACTTATGAATTTTTTTAGGCAATAGTCCTTTCGCTGTCCAGGACTGGACAATTTCCTCAACAAATTTCGCAAGTTTTCTTGATACACAAAATTCTAAATCATCACCCTTCATAATTACAAGCGTATGTATGTATTAGCGTAGGTATTTTTAGTAGAATAAGAATAATCTATGCGAACCCGAAACTTGGTACTCTGTCTACTTACTTGCTTTGCAGATCACATCTCACGGGTTCAGCCAAAATGTAACGATTGCAAAAAAAAGACGTAAGAACTATTGAAAATATAAAATTATTTCTTATGCTTTTTATATTTCTGATCCTCATCATCAACATCGTCAACCATTTTATCATTTCACTGATAGACATGTGTCTTCTCTAAGAAGGAATAGGGTTAAGGTGACAATTACGCTGGCAAATTGAGGGTTGGCAGACCTAAAAAAAACGTAACATCACGTTTGTACTTTTCCTGAAAGGCGGCAGGGGAGGTAGGTAGAGAAGTGTAGTACACTTCCACGTTTCACCAGTTACGTTATACGTCCCATCATGGAATAGGTGGTGAGCTTTTGCCGTACACCGGACACAAATCCAGATTCGGAGCCACTACTACAAATTCTAAGTTAGAAAGAACTAATAGTACCCGACCCGTCACTTGAATTCAGGATCTTTCGATTGGCAGTCGCGCTTGCAACAATTCGACCAACGAGGCAGTCACTAGCAGACTTCAAATGCTACATATTCAGTTATATTTTTTTTCTTTTTCGCATCAACTTCACTGCCATAACGTATAATGAGATCGAGCTGCATTCGAACTGCAATTTCAGTGGCCTAAGAGTAGAAATCCCAACCCCTTTAATCCTAAATTATAGGTAACTATAATCTAATAAATTTTCATGCGCACTTAACTATAGTTTGTTCTAGTTTGCAACGAAAAAGAAAAGTCAGTCATTAAAACATCTGGACAGCTATAAGTACTCATTAGAATTCTAAAATGCAAAGTTTAAATACTACTTTAAGTGTTATTCATATTGCACGTGACCTTAAACAGTTTTGTCGCTATATGACAATAGGCAATAGGCTATATGGCAATAGGAGTGTACTACAGTCCTCTGTCTACCCTTTTGGGGAAATACAGGCGTAATGTTATGTTATGTTAGCTATTTTTGGGGGCACTTTTATTGCTGACCGTCCGTAATCCCTCATTGGCAATTCCGCGTACCACCGTAATGGCGGGCAGTTTATAAAAGGCACAAATACGTTGACATTCGCATTCCTATTGTGACGTTTTGGCAAGTGTGACAGGAGTGTTGGATTAAAAATAAATAGATTTTTTTTGTTTATGGTAAGTGAATTTAAGAAAAAAATGTCTAATACTCTCTGTTTCTCTACATTTATTGTTTGAAAAAAATGTAGCTAAAATGTTGTGGAGTTTTTAACATTTTTGTTTGCATATCAAAAAGAAATTTTCATAAGTCGCATAAACATTGCTCTGGAGTAGTGGAGTTGATTTTTTTCAGTACTTAAAATTTTCAAAATTACAAGTGCTTTTACTCATAATGTAAACTATATCAAAAAGTATGAAAATACATTTAAAAATGGTTCTTAAAAACCAAGTTATGTGTCAAAGTCCTTGAATTGTACGTAAGATATTTTATTTCAGATTAAAATCATTTAGCATCAAAATGCAGAAAGCTATATTAAGCATATTGTGTTCAATCACTATATTCATAACATGCGCATGCGCAGATCCCATTGATAGAGGAGCGAGAACTGGAGCGGTTTTGAAAATGTTGAGGGTAAGCGTAAAATAATTAAATATTAACCGTCAATGTAAATTAAAATAAATATTGATAAGATATATACTAGATAAGATATATAATAGATACTAGATCTATTATAACAAGGGGCTCTTTAAGAAAGGCGTAAATAGAGCTCTCCTTCAAAGCCGGCATCGCATGTCATTCCTCGGTTGTTGTAAATGTTGATAGCTGAGGGTGATCACTTACCATCAGGTGGCCCGTCTACCTTTTTTCTAGGATAAATATAAAAAAAATATTACTTTCTTGCAACTTCATATCTAAAAAAAATCCTTTAAGAAAAAATAAAATAAAAAACCCCTTTTTCCGTTATAAAGATATTTTGTCACATGTCAAACAATCAATTGTATTTACTTTACCACGATTTCAATTCGTCAACTACTTAGACATACATATATATCTAAAAAGTAGGCAAATGATCGAAAAGAAATTGCATTAATAATTCACAAGAAAAATAACTCATCAAGCATTATGATTTACAAATATATATGTATACAAGTATACAAATATAGTACAACATTGTTCTCACTTTAAAACGATTGATAAAATTATACTTACTTTAAAATATGCATTATTCAATTGTAATAAATATTCCAGGCAGATACGGATCAAGGTGAGTTTGATGTTTTAATCTGAATACCGTTTCCTGTCCGCCATTTTGAATTCCTTTAAGATTTTTTGTCATCCGTCGCCGCGAATTTTTTTTCGTTAAGACAAACGTAGCATTGTTTGTAGGTTCTACTTTTTCAAACGCAGCCATAAGTATAAACTTACTGGAATTGTTTCGAGAAGGAAGACTTTATAATGTTATACGCAAAGGAACTGAAAACTAGAATACACTACCACACACATACATATTTCATTCACATCATTTTTCATAGATACTTAGATGTAGGAAATAAATTATTTTTAATTTCTGGAGAACAGGCAATTTGTAATGGACCTGTTTTCTATAAACGCAGGTTATACATATTTTCAAAAACTTAGTGGAAAACTGAAGAACCTTTTTGTATAATGACTATTTAACGATTTATTTCTAGGAAATGGTGAACCAAACGAAAGCAGATACATTAAATCTACCGGCAAATGCTACATCCATCAGAGAAAATATTACGGATACATTTAGGTATGTTCTTTACTGGTAATAGTAAAAGTCATACTGCTGAGTCCAATTCCAAAACTGCATAACAATTGGATTGTAGTGTAGATTATCAAAATATAAGTAACATCACGCCTGTAATCCCCGAAGAGATCGTCAGAGGAGTGTTCTACACTCCCACGTTTCACCAGTTAGGTTTACGTCCCATCGTGGTGGTGAGCCTATTGCCATACACTGGGCACAAATGAAGACTCAATCAGAAAATCAGATTGCACAGAAAAATCCAATAGTACCCGACCCGGGATTTTAACCTAGCACTTCTCGATCGCCAGTCGCACTCGCAACCCCTCGCCAACGAGTTTCATAATTATGTAATAATGATAATAATGGACTGGCCCGTTGGCGCAGTGGTTAGTAAACCTGACTATTGCGCCGGGGGTCGTGGGTTCAATTCCCGTCCAGAATAAATATTTATGTGATGAGCACAGGTATTTGTTCTGTCTGGGTGTAAAAAAAATATCTACATAATTATATATTTCTATGCATATATGTATATGTAGTTCTTCAGCCATCTGGTTAACATAACGCAAGCTCTCTTGATGCTTACTTTGGGATCAGATGGCCGTGTGTGGTGTCCCAAGATATTTATTATTTATTTATTAATAAGATGCGATCAAAATGTAATAAGTATGGTAAAAGTGCATTAATTTAACTTTCTATTAAAATATCAGTTAGGAAGAGCACCGCGTTGTAATAAAGTAATAAAGTGTAATGTCATTATTGACCAAAAAACCATGTTTACACAACACACACAACTCACAACACAATTGGAAATTGTAAACTAACCGCACTCGAAGCATAGGTTGATGTTCGGTTCTTTTCCGCTTCGGATCCTTCTGACATCAAGGATCTTATTAAAATTTTCTCTTTATACTTATTCCAGTTGCGAGAATCGTACTTATGGATACTACGCCGATGTGGACAATGAGTGCCAGATCTTCCACGTATGTCTTACTTCACAAGGAGCTACTGGAAGAAACACAACCTACAAATGGTCATTCATCTGCCCTCAGGAGACTGTGTTCAATCAGGTGAGACTTGTTTTTTCATGCACTCATTGAATAAGATGATCATTTAGCATTATATACATATATTTCATTATGTACATATATTTCATTATGTTCGTATA
Organism: Apyrrothrix aesculapus; assembly: GCA_018245815.1. Taxonomy (NCBI): domain Eukaryota; kingdom Metazoa; phylum Arthropoda; class Insecta; order Lepidoptera; family Hesperiidae; genus Apyrrothrix; species Apyrrothrix aesculapus. The sequence goes on along the minus strand of DWEH01000269.1, from coordinate 8,319 downwards.
TTTCATTATGTTCGTATATTTCTTAATGTACATGTATTTTATTATGTACATGTGTTTTATTATGTACATGTATTTTATTATGTACATGTATTTTATTATGTACATGTATTTTATTATGTACAAATAAATTTTAGGCAACCATGACCTCTTTAGGCAGTATTGGTGATTGGGAGGGTATTATTTGACTAAGCAATGGTCGGAATGTGTAAATAATTTATAAATTACAAAATTACAGATTGAAGAGCGTATATTACATTTCGTTACATCTTCTGTGTATTTAATTTAAGATTGAAAGATTTCTACTGTAAAATTAAATGTTAATTGCTGAAATGTACGTTTGGAAGTTTGTCGTAGAGTAAGCGATGTGCAGATATGGAGTTAAAACTTTTGTTTCGACGACAAACTTTTTAAGTGTGTACGTCATTTCGATAAGTTTTAAGAGACTAATAAATATGAAATAATGTTTAAGGTTTGAAATTTTGAAGTAAACAGTTTGTTAAGTAACATTAATCTCCACTTTTAGTCACAATTATATTCATTAGGCTTATGAAAGTACAATATAATCGTACCTTGTAAGCATAGATTTTTATTGTTCGTTGCAGCTCATTGACGATTTTGACCTATAGCCTTTTTATAGTCCTTCTGGAGAACAACTATATTGATTTAATTTTTTTTGCTTGAATCTTTTTTTAGTCTAATGTCATTTCTGGTCGTTTTATATATTTCAGGAAGTTTTGGTCTGTACGAGATCTCGTGAATCCATTCCGTGTGAAGACTCTCCCTCGTATTATGACTTGAATATGGAAATAGGTAAAATTGCCACCGATTCAGATAAAGAAGAAATGAATAATGCTAATCAAATTGCGCCCCCACCCAACAGACACGCTGAAAGAATACCTATTAAGAACCAGAGAAAAACGACCAATCGGAAAAAACAAAACATTATTGTAGAAGAGCTGATGAAAGAGGCGATGGAGCAAATGGAGGCAATTAATGAGGATATTGTTGAAAGCCAAGACACTTCTTTTGAAGACATAGAAGAAATTGAAGACGAGAAAGAAAACCATGACGAGGGAGTGATATCTTTAGACAAAATTAATCTGGATGATAAAATAATTTACAGTACCATTAATGATAATCCTGTGGAACACAATGTGCATAAAGAAAATTTCATACCAGTGGTTATTGCCAGTGAAACTGAGCCACAAAAACAGGTTGTGGATGACTTTGCTGAAAGGGACGAAGCTATGGCAAACACGAGATTAGTCGCTGAGAGAAGCTTAAAAAGAATGGGCAGAAAATACCGAGGATCAATAAAATTTAGGAGCGATGTTCAGTAGATTTTAGATATATGTACTTGCTTTAAACAACTAATGAGTTTTGAGGTAAATGCCATATTGTAATAAAGTGAGAAAGCTGCCATAGAAGACGTATATATAAAATATCTCGTTTTAGGAACGAAATACATAATCCTGTAGCGTTAATTTTAGTTTTTTACATTGATCCAGTCGTTACATATTCAAGTAATGTATATCTGCAATGTTGTATGTTTAATTTGCTAATAGCAGAACTTGAGATGCACTACAATTTCCATTCTCTTCTATAGATCTGTTGAAAGTTTTCTTAAGGTTTTCTTAAGGTTTTCTTAAGGCTTGCACTCGTCTATGTAAAGAAAATAAGCCGGATGGCGGCAACTATCGTCGCTTTAGGATTTTTATGTTGATCTTTGTACATTGTATTCAAATTTGTATCATTTATTGTAGTCACTTAGATACTAATGACTTGAGATCGTTATATGTAGTCTATATTTTTCCAATAAATTGGACCATGCTCAGGTTTTGTAAGGTTTGGATCTCGATCCGTTTCGACCCATTTTATGATTTAGTATTCTGGCAGTTTATCTATAGTTGTAGATAGAAAATCAACTTCTTTGAAAATGTAGCTAACCAAGCAAATTAGATAGTAAGTTAACAAACCATGAAGCAATATTAGTTGTATTGTAAATAGCTTATTATGCTCTTCAGGGTAAAAATATCGTAGTAAAATAAGATGCATTTAAGTGTATGGCGTTTTATTTCATGATAGTGTATTTCCAAAATAGTTAATTCATTTTTCTTATCCTCTTTGCTGTTATTTCCAATTTATGAGAAGTTTGAGGGTGGTTACGACTTAGACTGAGAAATTGCCACCACCCTTTAGGATGCATTGACACTTTTAGGGTTTACCAAAACCGTTTTCGTGTACGGTTGCCAGTGGCGTGGCTTATGCAATGGCACGGTTGTATTCGCACGGTGCGACAAATCCGGATGCAGTTTAAAATGATAAAACTCTATACAGTAAACCTTATATGAAAACCGTTTCGGTAAACCGTAAAAGTGTAAATGTGCCGTTACATATTGTGTAATATATACAGGTATTACCAGTGGAAATCACTTTGGTCTGACTGCTTTATTGCATTATTTTTAACTTAAATGTAATAAACTCAACGAAAGACACAAATATGCAATTTTTTTTCTAAAAAGCTTTCTAAAACGTTTGGTTTTGTATTATTAAGATCACTTTAGCTGTGGCTTATCCTATGCTGAACGTATATAAGGGTTACACAGTTTGTGACTTTCATTACTTTCCTTCACTACACTACAAAACAACGAGTATGACGTATATAATTTTTTCCCAATTAAGCATTTGCTTATTACAAATCATTTTCATTTCTTATCAGCGTAGTCAATTGGGATTTGACACACTTAATTAAAAAATACGAATTTTCAATCAAATAGCATAGTACAAATCAATCAATTGCGTAGTATCGTGGCTGTAATGATCAAAATGACTTAAGATTGAATTTCAACATGTATAGAATATGTTTGTTTTTGTGCATTTTGAATACAATGGCCTTTGAAGATAGTGATGAAGCGAAGTATATAGATTTGTTACCAGAAGCGGAGAAACAGGAGTTTTTAAATCGCATAGCGAGAAGGATTCTAGAAGAAATACAAACCAAAGACTCTCCAGAGCAATCACAAGCTGATGTAACGGATGATCAATTACATGTTCATGATGCGTATGTCCAAGATATACTCAAAGAAGAATCTGAGAATCTTAGAAAACAAAGAGAGAACAATCAAAAGAGGAATCATAACCATAAAGAGAATAGCGAAGAGTCAGAATTAGTTGGTAAAGTATCAACTGAACACGATACGTCCGAAAAGGGTGACAATAGAGATCACATTGATTTAACATTGCAAAATGAAAAAGAAATAAATAATGATAAACAAATGTTCAGAGATGCGGATCAAAACATTAATGAAAATGCAGACATAAATGAACCATTGACCAACGTTATACCAGTGAAAGTAGTTTATGAAGCGAGTAGTAAATACCCTGAGTCGTTGACAACTTCTGCAAGTTTTTTTTCCACACATGCAGATGACACACTCACTACTACCGAATTTGAAAATACTAATGAACAATATAACAATTCAGAAAACAAAGAAGTTGTTGGCGATAAAAAAGAACATAATAAAACTTTTGCGGACTATGTAATTAATCGAGATCCAAAGGACATAAAAGTATTCGAAAAAAATAGTGATAAGATAAATAAACTTACTACAACTATACTTCCAATTGTAGAAAGTTTAGATTTAAACACATTCATCTCAGATTCCAAAAATGCATCTAACAACAGAGACAACAATTTTCAAGCATATGAAGAACAAATTAAAAATAATTCGTTTAATCGTGATCAGTTATCAAATGACAATATTAAGAAATCGGTAGAAAAAGAAGACAGTGCTTTTTTGATGAATGTAACGTTGTTCACTAATATTAGCGAAGTAAATCCAAAATTTAACGATTCCTTAGAAAAGATAGAACATGGAGAACATACTACTGTGACAAGTGATGTGGAAATAAATGGATACAGAACTGTAATGCCTGCAAAAGATCATACTACTGAGTCATCCGTAATGCAAGATCTGACCACTTCTGGAATTGTCAATACATCAGTAAATTCGAAAAAGGAAGATGAAAAAAAAGATAGCATTGCAACTATCAGTAGTGCTGAGAAGAAAAAAAATTCTAATGAAATAAAAACTAAAATCAATACAAGTGAAGAGATGCATGATAAAAAGAATTATATCAGAAAAAGATTCGATATCCTATCCGAAGAATATAATATGGAAAGAGTTGAGTCATACAAAAACGATCATAGTCAAGATGAAAACAAAGAGTACTTCGTGTATGAAGTTCGTAAGTTAATACTTTGTATATAATATTTTGTATAACGTTTTTATACCTATGGTATCATACGTGTAAAAACGTGTGGTATCGTACGTTAAATATGTATAAATTAGTTCATATTTTTGGTTCAATCATAAAACAGGAAATTGTTTTATGCTAAAATAAATATGGTACTAGAGTAGAAACTAAAGAGCCATTAAATATATTTATCATTACAATATCAAAATAATTAACATAATAACACATTTTTTATTATTATTTCTACTTTGATAGCTGATGGAAAATCTGAATATTTAGAAAAGGTAGGCTCGAAGAAACATGAAGAGCCCTACTATATTCCCGTATACAATTTCGCACCAAAAAATGCTTATTACGATGCTCGCAATTTATTTGGTCCAAATAATGATGAAGACATTAAGGAAATTCAGAGAAGTTCAATTGACGATGGCGAAGAAATACAAAATGAAGACTTTCATTTTCTTAGGGACTTTAGAATAAATTTGAATAAAAAGACACGTCAATACAATAGTACTACTAGTCAACAGTATAAACACTTGGAAAAATATCATCATACACCAAGGGCGCAGTTAAATATCTTTGGATCCAATATCGAATCAGAAACAAAAAATGTAAATGATAAATATAGTCCTAACTTCGATATGGATTACTTTTTCGATCGGGCTCGATTAAGAAGTACCCAAGGCGATAATGTAAAAGAAACCAAAGCAACCCGTGAAAAAAAATACAGGCAAGGAAAAAGTTTCGATATGGATTATTATTTTGATGATATAAGACGAGAGGCTAAAAGGGATAGAAGGAATAAGTTTAATAAAAAGAGTAACAATGAAAAGAAATTACCGAATTCTAGTGAGGAAGATCATCCGTATTACAGTATACATAAAAGTAACGTAAATGATCACCTACGGGCTGTCAGAAAATTACTGTTTCGGCAAAAGAAATTCGGGTTTATGTCACCAACACCGTATGCGGTTAACGCTGAACCAAGGCGTAAAAGGAAGTTCATGGGAGGTAATAGCCTAACATCAGTAAATAATGACCATGTAGCGCGAATGATTGAAAATAATGGTTATTTTCACAATGTGAACCAACATGGTATTGCAATGGATTATTATTGGGGACGAATTCTTAATCGTACCAAAACAGGCAAAGAAGATTATGAGGATAGTTTTGCGGAATTTGATGACGCCACTACTGAGTCTAGTGAAACTGAATATAAAGTATCGAATCGAACACTCAATGATCTGAGAACGTTGCTGTTGCTACCTCCTCATTTACAATTAGCCAATAATGGTGAGAATTTCAAAATATCTAGGGATGTGTCCGATCTTTCTTTGGATGCTATTATTAGTGTATTAAAAGATTTAATACAAAGAGATCACTCATATCTATTATTTTACGATTGGTTACTGTCTACTGTTGAAATTGAAGGAGCTTTGAAGAAATTGAGGAATTTGACGTAAGTTTCTTAAAAACTTGTAAAATACTTGGCTGACTAAGTACATATAATTGCAGTTTTGTGATTTTTTCAGTAGATCATTTTACTTACATATTTGTGTCCGTACTTGCTTTTTTTCCGTTACTTCGTTGTTATTTTGCTTGACTTTGATGAATCAAATCTAGTCTTTGATATTTTATTCCCTTCTTATTGACGGACTGATCTGAAATGTAGTACACACTGTTATATAATATAATTATGTACGTTGAGTATTGTTGTAAATCCAAGATGGCCGCCGTCACAAAATGGTGTATTACATATTTCTTTACGACCCGTTCAATATGGGTACCAAATGAAACAGCTTGAATAGTAGAATACAGCACACTGTGAAACAATTCCAAATCTATGATGGCGTCCGAAACAAAATGGCAAATCATAAAATAGACAGTTTTAAGTCATTGGAACTAAAATGCAGGTGGTATTCTAATTAATAACGAGGCATTATATGAACTAATCAGAATTATAAATATTAAATAAGTAAATAAGTAAATAAAAAACAAAACTTTAAAATAAAATTAGTATTTTTTTTAGGTTATATAGTTTTATTGCAAATACCTCGTTGACTGTACTAAAAGTTAACAATTAATACGTAGAGGCGCGTCGAATTTCAATTATTATATACAGTCAACCACTTATTTAGGATGCAACAACTCACGACCTCATTTTAATCTAATCAATGCCCTAGATTCATAAGAAGAGTGGCATGACAACTGGTCCCTACCTATTATTTTTTGGCTTATAGTACATTGGCGGCACCATTATTTTTCTTTACAATGAAACGGTTAAATTAAAGTTTTTTCTTATATTATTAATGAAAGGAGGCGAAGGAGCATAGACGAAAATTTAGAACAAAATCAATCGCTAAAAGTTTCTTTAAATCTACGGAATACCAAATCCATAGACACTGAAGTTTCCTTTTTATAATCATTTTGTACTTGCTCTAATAGACACGTTTGTGTACACTATTTTGTGCTTTTCAGGCTACGTGCAGAAAAGGGACACCACATACATCCATTAGACTCAAAACTTTTAAACTATGTTATTTATCTTTACAATACGTCTAATAATTTGTTTAAAATAAATATGCAATCAACAAAAAATTTTCACGATTTAAAATTAAGGCGTTACAATTGGCAACGCTCAAGTAATGTTATGGCAGACGTTGATAACATACTTAAAAGAGCAAGAACTTTGCCGAAAACAAAGAAAAGAAAGGCAGGAGGGAAAATAAAAAATCCACTTAACTTATGGAGGTCTTGGTTCAAATACTTTATCCGAATTCTAAGTGAGAAATACAATAAAAATGCGTATGGTTTAGCAAGTTTCAAAATCTTCTTGGATGATCTTGACAATAATTTATATGAAGTAAGTAAATAGCATGAAAACATTCGTAATAATGTTTGGTTACGTGATTTTTTCTCGTTATGATTGCTTGGTGGATTACGTACACATTTGTAACTAATACCAGATAAAACTCCAGTTCTATGAGATACTAGCTAAAGGTGGGGCTTAAGGATGAACAGCATAATATGTATATCCCACCAAATTTCATGTAGGAAACAACATTCGGACAGAAATAGTTGTGGCGGTGTTGACATGAAACTAGCCAAGTAACATAGTTCAGGTTAATAACATTAAGGTACTGTTGTGTGCCTGGACCGATTTCGATTAAGTTTAATATGGAGATGGTTTGAACATTGAGCGAGGATATCATTGTTTAGAAAAAAAAGGTCGGTCTGTCTAATTCGAATATTAATTTTGTTTTATGAGTTACAAATGTATAAAACGACAAATGATCGTTTAATAATAATACGTTTGTTTAATAATACGATAATATTTCACGGACAAATCAGACACTGGTAAAAGAATTTTTATAAAGGACATTTTTTGATTCATCTATTAGCAGTCCAATAAAATATTTTTTTAATAATAAGGTCCAACCATTAAATATTATTTTTATTTTTAGCTTAACAGTGCAATAAAACGTATAGCATCAATAACAACATATCGAACTCAAAATTGGTATGACGACTTGAAAAACATATATTTAAAATCCGCAACAAAGCAGCAATTATTACAAGTACTTCTACATTTTGGCACTTCTAAACTAATAACAAGCATAGAAGAAAGTGCAAATAAGGGAGCAGAAGATTATGTATTGTATGTAATAGATAATAGAGATGTTATAAGGAGTGTACAGAAAGACTTCGTTTTTGTATTGGAAGTTTTGGATGAAATTAAGAAGATAAGTAAATAACATGCAATAAGAGAAAAAATGGAAAAGTGGCAGAAGATTATGTTGTTCTGTATAAAAACTAAGCAATGTCAAAATTTGAAAAAACGTACAATTTCCAATTTTTCAAGTGACAAAGGCTTAAAGATAATAGTGTAACAATTTGATATCTTATAAACAATTAAATATTTGTCGCAATTGTTCCATAATACCTTATTGAAAAAAATAAAAGATTTTCGAAAAAAACTTTTTAATCCAAAAACAAATATATACAACAATGTATAAGTCTGTCCGTTGTATAGAACATGAAATAATTATCTAAAACACTTTG
>DWEH01000268.1:0-12777 GCA_018245815.1 Apyrrothrix aesculapus | reverse complement strand
GTAACTGGTGAAACGTGGGAGTGTACTACACTCCTCTGCCTACCTCTTCGGAGATTACAGGCGTGATGTTACGATTAATTACGATTGAAAACAAATATGTTTTAAGTTTCTATATAATCGAACTCGTAATATTTAAATTAGCAGTCGTCATAAAGATGGATTTCATGCAGTGATATAATTTATGCCAAGTCAATGTATTTATTCCACAAAACAACATTTATTAACATCAAATACCAAAGTATTAATATTGTGACCGTAGACGGAGATGGCAACTATATTATTAATGGAGGAAGTGCAGTAGATTCTGGTTACGTTCAAATTTGTTCTTTGGCCACCAAACCCGCTGGTCCTTGTCCTACAACAGGCGACAGACCCGCCACAGCCACAGCCCTCAGCGGTCTGAAACAAACAACAATGATTTAATTAATAATTAGTCCATCACTCTGTATGCATTTCAAATTCTCATTTTCAAACAGAACGTGAATGGTTCCTCCTAAGCAAGCATGGTACACCATAGACCACACCTTAATTCCCATTAGTCTCTATGAAATTAAAAAAAAATTGTATTACAGTAGTTTCTGCTAATAATTGTAGATTCTTGGGGTCATGTCGCTGTATGATTTTCTCATTAAAAAGAAAATGCGTTTATATCAGTGTAATCTAATTTGCTTCATATAAGCCAACTCTGGTATTAATATTATAATATCATATTGTTTCACTTTGCTATTGAGAATTCACACCATAAAAGTTATTTGCATTTTACTCTAGCGGCAAACCTGAAAACTATTTCGATGTGCAATGCTACTTTAGTTCATCTTTTATTTCATAGATGGCGCAGTTTACTAAAAAATAAAAGTATTACGTATGAAGATAGATGTCACTGATAATAAAATAAAAAAAGTGTTACTTATTAAGATAGATGGCGCTGTTTTTTCTAAGAATAAAAAAATCCTACTTATGAAGGCAGGTGGCGCTGCTATAAAAATGCACATATATTTTTACAGATGGCGCTAAATCTAGTTGTATACTGACTTGAAGCCGAGTTCCTCAGGCGGTACTCCAAGTTTTGCTAATTTGGCTTCGTAAGTGGCAAGAAGATCATCGTGTGCTTTCCTAAGTCGCGCCGCTTCGTAGCGAAGGTCTTCTACTTGTGTGTCTTTCAGCTTTAGTAGATCCTGTGGTGTAGCACTTAGTCATTGTTTTAAAAGATAACAAAACAGAAGTCGTTTATCTTAGTTTTTATATAAACTCCTAGATACATTATCAATTAAATGAGAGGAATCAAAATATCGCTGCTAACAAGACGGAAAACTAAAGGCATTGCCAACGAAAACTTACATGAATTTCTCTTGGACCCATATCTCTCCCTTCCACGTTTTTTAACTTCGCCTCTAAAAGAGCAGTTTTCAATGCCGTCCTTTGCTGCACTTCCAACACTGCTCTAGAAAAGCGAGCCTTCAACTCATCTCTCTCCGTAAGGATGCGGTCGAAACGTACTTGTAGCACCTCGTACTCCCATTTAAGAACCTCGAACTGCTTTTCGAGAGATGCCAGTTGCTTTGTTTTGGCCTAGAAAACACTATGAGACTACAACAAATACTGATATAATTTGACCACCATTATCTCAAGTATTAGTAGAACAGTCATAAAATAATAACGTAACATCACGAGTGTGATCCCCGAAGAGGTAGGCAGAGGAGTGTAGTACACTCCCACGTTTCACCAGTTATGTTTACGTCCCATTATAGAATAGGTGGTGAGTCTATTGTCATACACTGGGCGCAAGTCCAGATTCCGAGCCACTAGTAGAAATTCTAATTTTTAGAAAAATCCAACAGTAGCCGATTCTGCATTTAAACCCAGGACCTCTCGATCGGCAGTCGCTTTAGCAAACAACACGACAAAAAGGCAGTCGTAAAACAATAACGTAAAGTCATAAAATAATACTGCTATTTAATAAAACAATTATGTTCACTTAACTTTGTGTACAATTGTCTTTAATATGACAATGTATTAAAATACCTAAAGAAGACTGTTGATTACTAATGGTTATCTGACGTCTTAGGTAATGTTATCAATATTATCCTTAAATATTTTAAGACCAATATTTGGCACTCGGTGCTCTCTGCCTACCCCGTGAGGGACCTGGCGTGAAGATGTCTAAGTATGAATTTTTAGACTAATTATTGTACATTAGTGTCTATTCTAATTCTAAGGAATAGCCACGTATCTGCGATTCATGTTAACAAATATATTTTTTTAAGACGGAAACGAAATATTTAACAATAGGTCAATTATTACACGTATTTACACATTGTATGTAAGTATATTTAATTTAAAGAACTTACTGCTAAAGCAGCCTTATCTCGATCGTAGTTCGACATTTGCCGCTTCAACTCTTTATTGTCCATCATCGCTGCTTCTAAGGGCTCGCGGAGGCTTTTCGTTTCAGCTACAGCATCTTTCGCTATCTTCTCTGCTCGTTCTTTCCCCTTCTGCATGTCTTCCATCTGCTGCTTTAAGCTGCTTATTAAACCTGTGAAAAAGGTTACAATGTTAGGAAATGCGTTTCCTGTCAACCTTGTGAAGTCCCGAAAAAGCATTGCGAATATCGAAAGCAAATTTACCCAAATTATTCAATGTAATATCATTGTAATAGTTTTTCAAATCAGAAAACGCTCTTTCATGGTGTGCGATTAAATCGGAGAGTTGTTTATTTTTCCGTTCTTCAACCTCTGCTATTTCAGTTCTATGCTTTACTGCTAGCTCAATTTTAGTTTCCTGAAGTTTTTTATCAGCTTTATCTTCAATTTGGCGAGCCTTTTCCTCAAATTCGCTTCTTACCTTCGATAGTTCTTCTGCGTGTATTAATTTGGCTCGCCTTAACTCATCTTGAGCCGCCAAAGCCTTCTCCCTCATTTCCTGTCTTAAGGTTCTTTTATCATTGAGGAGTTCCAGCTCTTGTTCCGCGTGTTCTTCTTTAGCTGCTTTTAGAGCGACTAAGTTTTCGGCTCTTAAAGATGCTGCAGCGGCTTGTTGTTCATATTTCAAATGCTTTATTTTCTGCTTTTCTGTTTCTAAAAGCGCTTCGTTTTCTTCCTGTGCTTCTTCCGTAGCTCTTTCTCTATTTCTGAGTTCAGCTTTAGCTTCTTCAAGTTGTAGTCTAGTGATTTCCCAGAATGTTCTGATTTTGTCTCTTTCTAATTGAAAATAGTTCCTTTCTTCTCTTTCTTTGTCTAGTTCTTCTTTCACTCGTAGTGTAAACTGTTCGAGCTTCTCGCGAGTCATCTCTGAAGTATCAACGCCATCGATGACAATGGCTGAAAATTAAATATTGTGATATATATGGCCTGCCCCAGCACTATTAGTATTTTAAAAAAGTAATACTGTTCCATGTACATGAATATATGAAATAAATATGTTATTGTTCATCTAACTAGTATTTAAAACTTTTCTTGTGTATCGTTTTGTTAGAAATGTTGTATCATAAATTATCATGAAATCGCTAATAGTAAGTGATGTTTTAATAAGCCTTTTGCTATGCAAATAAATATCTGAGTCTGTTTTTTAGTAGATGAACTTTAGAGCAATTTGGAGACATAATAATTTTGGAAAGTAATCATTGCTTCTTTCACGTAATTTTCAGTATTATTAATTGAGTATTCTTGGCTAATTCGTGGTTTTGATAAGTGAGAAGAAACTGGATGTTATCTGTACACTCCGAATCTTACCTGGGGCCTTCTTTCCACCACCTTTACCACCTTTTGGAGCCTGAAACCAATATCACACTATATTATAAAATGGTAACTTCAAGAGTATGTTTTATTACAGCTTCGATCATTGCCCAATTCATTTGAATGTGTATAAAAGTACCACTTTTACATACATACATATATACATGTCCTCACGTCATGTCCCTTACGGGGTAGGCAACGAGCACGGAGCGCCAAATATATCTGTCCTTACAAACCTGACCTGTATGTATGTATGTAAAAATACCACTTTTATTATTGGTATTGCCGAAGTCGTATCTACAATATCCTCTCATCTTCATCTTGGGTAGACCAATTGAGAATGCCACTAGGCTTCAGGTCCGCGCTTAGCGTCCCAGCTTAAGGTTTAACAATAAAAAAGGAATAAATAATAAAAATCCTTACCATTTTCAAAAGTCCTTTTTCGTCTCCACAAAAAATGAATGGTTTGTTTTAGACTGAAAACCAATGTTGACAGTGTAGTTATGCGCAACATCAACGTTGCCATGGTTACAGATACAGCTATAGATAAAACGATGTTATTTGCAATAAAACTGTACAAGACTGTAGTCTGCGTTAATGGCCCATGAGGTAAAACTTTAAATTCTTAATACGATAACTAGAAATTTACTGTTCATCTGTCTATAATGTCGCCCTATATACCTAGTTTGTCTCGCGTAGAGCTAGGTGGTGTCGTAGAGTGTAAGAGTCCTATAGAATTGGTTGATGGAAGTTTCTGGTAAATGGTGTTGGTAAAATTCCTCGTAAAGTGTTTCGTTTCAACACCTCCATCTCTATGTGTTATAGGAAAAATTAATCATAAATTAATCCAAGTTAGTCTTATGAGGTAGCAACCTGCGATCGACTTTAAACATAACTTTGAAATTAATGGATGCAGGATGCAAATGACTGTGGTCTGAACCATAACATTATGTGACCAGCAAGCCAGCCCGTTTAAATAGAATATCTTTCAATAACACTGTCCATTTCAAATGTGATAAAACAATTTTTCAAAAGACAGGTCGTCAAACGCACGATCAGTGACAAAATCTGGCAGATGACAGCATTTGCAAGTGTAAAAATTTTCCGAGTGGACGATGTGAATTTATTTCAAACATCAACATAAATGGATTTATTGTCTTAAAATTTTCTGTAGAACGACAATATGGTAACTGAAGTGTATGGGGCAGCTATGTACGGAGTTTTATTACTTAGCCTTTTTATAGTCGATTATGAACTGGGCAATGGATTTGTAGATGCGTTCAAAAAGATTATCTGCTCGTTTCTATGTTTTGTGAAGAAGTCAATAAGGGAAGAGGCCAAACATCTGCACATTCAAGAAACTTATATCAGCTTACCAGTTTTGTTTACAGAAATGCTATTCCTAGGTTTGACGGTATTGGTATGTACATAGACTCTAGTGGATTTCTGAATGAACTTTTAGCCATATACAATAATGTTTTATAACGAAAATTAAGAGTTACACGTAACTGGTGGAACGTGGGATTGTACTACACTCTTGCCTACCTCTTGGAGGATTGCAGGCTTGAGGTTACCGTATGTTACGTATTAAGAGTTCATTATAGTCTATTGATCTTGAAACGTTAGTTATAAAGCGACCGTTTCAAACATTATATTTTTAAGGGAACCATAACTACTCTACAGTGTAGAAAACTGATGCAAATTTTTAACGGCGTATTCTGCGTTTCATTCAACTTAGTATGTAGTCCATTACAATGGGTAATAATAAGAAGTTGTCCTTAAGACTTCTCGTGTGGATTCAAATAGTATGTATACACATTCCAACCGTCAAGTCGCAATCAATATCAGTAACAACTTATTATACTGTATCCTATTTGTAAAGAAACCGGCGCCTAGCTAAGGTATTAATGTTGTTAAAGCAAATAATCTAAATACATATTTTGCAGTTGCTAAACAAATACAAGAAGTCTCGGGTCAGGGATCGAATTGATGACCTTCTACAGGAAAGCCGTGAAGCCTTGCGACAAACCAATGAATTTCTGGAAAAATGGCGGCTTCGACGGGTAATAACAAACTTATAAACAACATGCTTCCCTAGTGCGCCCGGCCGGGCCGGGCCGGCCGTTATAAATGATATCTTTTGCTTGACAGTTTCTTTGTTAACATTTGTATAGAAATATCTCGACTGATAAGTGAGACGGTAACGCATGGCTATTCCATGGGTTATCGTCTTACAAAAGTACAGAAGATATGGTCATAAAACATATCGCTATTCAGCTGTTCTGTATCAAACACATTGGACATATAATAAAAATGGTCCTAATATAGTTTACGCTTCACTTTGACTAGACAGAATAAAATCAGCGGAACAAAGCCAAAGTCCAATCATGATCATATCGGCCCACATACGTTTACTGTGGGACATAGACCTCCCCAAAAATAGCCATAACTTATAATCTTTTCATCATCATTAGGCTATCTCAGTGCAGTTTGGGGGAGGCCTATATCCATAATCCTTTGCGTGATGGTTATTAGAATGACTGATGACTTAATCAGGGCCATCTATAACAGTTGGATCTACAAACAAACTTTTTACATAAAATTGATTCGTTTCAGTTAAATGAAATGGCACCCAGCGAACACTCATATCTGGATGACGAACCGCAGAAAATAGAACCCCTTAAACTCGAAGTGCCAATTCTGCACATGGCCATTATTGACGTATGTTGTAAATATTTTCTTAACCTAAATATTCAGAGTGTTTCTCTTCTTATACTTTATCTGCTATTGGTACAGTTGAATTTATTTACAGTCTTGTTTTAATCATGTATTATTACATACTATATACATATGTGTACAATATTTTGTACTCAAAACTATGGTCCTTTGTAGGCAGTCATTAACTTACTTTTATTAATTTCATCGTCATCATCAGCCTATTCTCGTCCACTGCTGGACATAGGCCTCTCCAATAGCACGCCACTGAGGTCAATCTTCAGCTTTTACGTATATTTGCACTTTACGTATATCGTCACCCCACCTAGCTGGAGGGCGTCGTACGCTACGTTTGCCAAGTTTATTAACTTACTATTTCTTTATTTCTCGAAAGAACTAGACCTTTTATATGACCTTGGTTTTGAACTGTTGCAGACGATGAGCACTACCCGATCACAACCAGAAAGCGGTGATGCTGGAGACACCGTAAATATCACGGACTCAACCCTTCTCTCCGTCACTTCACTTCTAGACGACGACATAAATTCTCTTGTGGAATACCCAAGCGATGAGAAGTTCGAAGAACCCAAAATCATGGAATTTGGAAATCGGTACCTGTGGGACGTTATGGAAGAGGATGTTACTAATTTGGAAGACTAAATAATGTTAACTGGCTATATTAGAGTTTTTACACGAACCTAAACATTTCGTTTCTTTAAGTACATAGTCGATCAGACGATAAAGGTTTATATTGTTCTGCCGTCGATCAATCTGTTTCGATCGGTCCGAATGTTAATTTATTGTCTTGAAGTTTAAATGTAAATTATCGTTGTATATTATTATATCGTTTTATCCATTGCGTAATAAACTGTGCGTTGTTTTAAATTATTTGTCTGATTACATCTTTTAACCTATAATCATTTTATAAGATTAAAATTCTAACGATTTTAATTTGAAGAAAGACTCACGTAATATGTATATGATTCTAGTAATTTATCCCTAAATCGTTTATTGTTTCTTTTGGAATAAAAATCCCAGTAGGACGTCAATTATGAAGAGTAAAATTATTCCTTCCCATATCTGTGAGTCTGAGAAAAGCAGCGTAACTATTGAAATATAGTAAAAATATATCGCGTCATTATAATTACATAGTAACACGTCACGTCCATGTATCTTATCTTTATCCGCAATTATTTTTCCCAACGCCCTATTCGGGATTTAATACCACCACTAAGAAGTTTACAGATAATCCCACAAAGGCTCTCGTCCATATCTCACTTCGAGTGTCAAATGCTCATAATAAGCATTACAAATCCGTCTGATATTAATTTAATACCCCACAAGCTTTTGCCACCATAATTTTACTGTTCACCAAATCTGCATTTGGCAATCTCGACCTTTTCATTAATGATATAAAGTGTATATTGCCATGTTTGTCTGTTGTCTAATGGTAACGTGGCTTAGTAATATTTTTACTTTGAGGTAGTGGCAGCGGGGTGCTAAGTAAGACGCGTCATAATTAAAAATTTAGTATTCAGGATGGTGACATGGCATTTGTAGGTAACTTACGAGTACCAGTTCAGGGCTTAACATCGACTTAATTTAGAAAAGAATTTTCAGCTTATACTGTTTCTTTAACTTACTTAATAAGCAATTTAAGAATATTCCTTAATTAAGATATATCATTGGTAGTCATAGTTTTTTGTTTCGAATTTCGACTGCCTCGTTGACCGTGTTGCTTGCAAACGCGACTGCCGATCGAGAGGTTTTGGGTTCAAATCCCGGGACGGGTACTATTGGATTCTCTAACTTCGATTTTCTAGTAGAAATTTCTAGGTGGCTCGGAGTGGCTCGGAGTCTGGATTTGTGCCGGGTGTATGGCAATAGGCTCACCAACTATTCCATAAGGGGATGTAAACGTAACTGGTGAAACGTGGGAGTGTACTACACTCCTCTGCCTTTCTCTTCAGGGATTACAGGTGTGATGTTACGTTTTAGTTTTTCTTTAATTAAGACCAATGATGGTAAGAAGTGAATGACAGTCTTACATTTATGTACATTTTGGATTATTTTAATGCACTTAAGAGAAGAGAACGAAATATACCTGTTATAGGGGCTTAAGCTCTGATATTTATTACAAATAGACATTTATGAATATTGCGTATATCTACAACGTAGGTACTTACCTGAACGTATCTGAATTGGATTAGCGGAATTGACGTAAATATTATATTTTCATAACTTCTTTAAACCGATATAATGTTAACAGTTACCGTTTAATATTACAATAGTTTTTTTCGCATATTAAATTTCGGCATAAATATACATACAAAATGAAGAACATAAATGGAATACATAAGAGTTTGTGGATCATAAAGATGCTTATAATTTTTGCCTCGTTTCTATTTTTCCCTACTGATTTTTGTTATAACACGAATATAAAAAACAATACATTCAGTGATATAACAAAAAGGAAACGATTTCGCAATGTTATTAGTGGCACGCGATGCATAAACAATCCCTAATGCTATAGTAATAAGCACAACGCGTAATAATCCCATGAAAGGACATCCCGGTAATCCCCCGGGATGTGACAGACAGAAATAATGAGTGTTCCAGATTCGTAATAGGCGCGATGAGTTTTGATACAATATATACATAATACATATCGGTGTTGTAATTGTAAATAAGTAAGTGAAAGTTAATACATTCCATGTGGAGAGTGTCGAAATTTTTTATTTTATTAATTTTGGTATCGAACAATTTATTCAAACTGTAACGATCAAATGGTAGTTAAAAAAAAACATTACCAGCATGAGTTTGTATTTCGAAAACATTCATTTTAAACTCCGAAGTTTATATTCAAAAGCAGCTACGAATTTTTAAAGTATTATTGCTGTTTTAACCATCAGAATTATAATATGTACCTATGTAATATGTCACACAGCCGTAAATTTATGAAATAAATCACCTAACTCGATGGTTATAAAGCCATGGCTACCCAAAATCAATACGCGTTCGACTGACTGAAGCCCATCCATGTGCTATAAACCCATAATTTGGTCCCAAACAATGGTCACGTGTCTTGGTCTGAACACAAAGTAATTATGGTATTATAATAGCAGCATCGACTCATGATGGATGGCACGCCTCTCAGTTTTGAGCCAATTGATAGGGTTGATTACCCCTTGGTTTTTTGAGGTTCTTTTTCCATAATTCATGATATACATACACATGTAGCAGAGATGGATATACATAATAACATAGCTACAAAAGCTTCATTCCAGCCTACTATGGCCGGAAATCTGTCTGTATAAGTACCGTACGATTTAAAATCATTCGCCATACTAATGCGGAAAAATATCTCGTGGCAACCAGATCACCTACTTGTAGTCCACTATGTTCTCTAAGTTGTTTGATGTTAGTCAACCCAAACGTAGCCAGGATGTCAGAGCAAAACCTTCACTGTACGTAGAAGATAAAATATTTTTAGAAAATATGAAGCAAAGGACAGAAATCAGCCTTTCCCTGTTTGATGTTTCAGTTAAAATAAAGCAAACTCAAGTAAGGATTTTTCTGACTCTCTGTTTTACTTTTTACAAAACCAAATTGAGCGAAGAATAAATTTTAAATTCTATGGAAAACAAGATATTGCTTTCGCGATTTCCACTTCAACTAATTTCATTTCCAATTTCCATTATAAATCAAATTTAACTTTTAAGTGTTAGACCATAACGTGGGAATAGCAAAAACACTCCATGTGTTATCTAGTTTCCGTTTGACAGAATTCATCAGACACTGAACTTCGTAGCCATTGACACTCTTGTCGGGGCGATCGTTAATCATTCTCGTCGTCTACCATGATCACGGATATAAAATGAAATTCTGGCTTGTACTCTTGAGATTTAAATTCTTACAAAGTAAGTAGTAACGATGTAGATAAAGAAAAATTCACTGTGAAGTTTCCCTACTCGCACCTGGTCAGCGTGGTAGACCATAACCTTAGATCCTCCCACTGTGAGTGGATACTCCTGTCCAACATTGGGAAAGTATGAATTGATGATAATGTTTGAAACATGAACGTACAATATATTCGAAACTGTACTTTTTCAATAATTGTAGCTTTCAAAAGTTCACCTCATCACAACTACGTTGAAGAGTAATGTTTACGTTTGTGGATTTGATTTATTTTTATTTAATATATGTGGTTTATATATTTAGTTAATCCATACTAAACAAGAAATCGGTAACATTCGAAGACCTAGGCACCCCAAATGACCCAGGCCGTCCATTTATCACTCAAGCCTTTTTGTCCATTGGATTCAATACTTTTTGTGTGGAAGATTAAATTTCGCGTCGCGGTCGCTCCAGAACCATTAATACTACTACGCCAATTTACGAAGACCTTCCATCCCTCCTTATTCTGTACAAAAACTGCCTTCCAACTGGCAATCGGTTCATGTCGATGGATCAGTGTAATGTGGTCACGCCAGTACCCATCTTGTCATTGACTTTTTTATGTTTTAACACGTCTGGATGCTGTTACGGTGATTATGATTTTTGCAAACCAAAATTGCACTGAAGGGATGAATTGATATTTGACGACGAGTCTTTTGACTTGTTTTGGGTTGTTCATTTCTTTTATTACTGTAATTTTTTATCAAACGCTGCAATTGGGCGTAGCTTAAATTAAACTACCTCTACCTCAAGGTACCATCAGGCCTTTTCTGAAGACTTTTGTTATTATCTACGGAAATCCACATTTATAATACTTATAAACATTTCTATGAGTATTCAAACTGTAGCAAACAGATGGGTGCTTTATTATTGGCTTATCACCATACTGTTAATGAAATTCTCCTATATTAATTAAAATCAGTATTAGAATGGCTTAGGCGGTTCGATTACAAAGGAGATTTAGTTTCTAATATGTCTACATCTAGTTCATATTGAATACACTGTTATACTAAAATTACATTGAGCTACAGCTATTTCCATTTATGTACTGTTTCGTTAAGCCCATCCTCTGCATTCACTGTCCCCTTATTTGCTACAAATTTCAAACAAATAAGAACATGTTATCAACACCCGATAAACACCGGAAGAATCGCCTCCTAACCAAACAATACCCACAAATTACACCAATCATACTGTATAACGTTTAAAATAACTGAAATCGAGTTCATTCCACGCAAGTAAATACAATTCCTTTCAAACTGCCCGCTCGCTTCTAAATGTGAAAAGTTATAGTGAGTTTTGTTGACAACCTTATTTTAAAAGCACTGAAGTTCATAATTGAATACATAAAATAATAGGAATATTAGGAACAAAATTCAAAATTCAACCGTTTATAATAATGGCCAATTGTCCAATTGACTCAGACCTGTACACATGTATAAATTGCACGTGATGGAGGATCAAGCGTAATTGGATATTCTGCAATACGGCGGTTAAGGTCACGTGTTGGTCACGTGTCTTTATAGAAAATCAAAAGCGTTGGTTCGGAATGATTCTTATAAATACGGTCATTAGAGGTCTGATTATACATCATTTGCCATTGTTTAGTTGGATTTGAAAATGATAGGGGTATGAGGAAATATATTTTCCTAGCAATCTCATTTTTTTTCATCTATGTAATACCTACCTAGCTACCTAATTGAACATTTAAAGTTTTAATGTTGCTAACCTAGAAAATTTAAACATATTCCACCAAGAAATAGAACTTTGTGCTTACCTTAGTTTTTTTAATGTGCTCCAAGTCCTGACGTGATTGCAAATTGCAAGTTGTAAGCCGAAAACTGTAAGCAGAATTCAAAGTAGAGAAAAATGGAAGGGATTGAAGGAAGATTACCTACATTAAAATGGATGGGTTATGCTTATGAATAGGTTGATATAAAGCTAATGATATTACTGATCAAGCTATAGTTAAGCTATATATTAATATGTAGATACTACTTAAATTATACAATACAAAACAATACATACATACAATACATTTAAATATAAAAAAAAGAAAATTTTAAAAAGAAAACTTAATATAAAATGTCCTCGTGAGACGTGATTCCCAAAACACTAGCAGCATTGCGCTGCTGAATTACTAGGTTAAGCCTTTGTGCGAGATAATTGCCAGCTAGAGAGTAGAGATGCAAACTTTTTCACGGCAATTTTTTTTTTTTGGAAAATTATTGTTATTGTTTCTATCGAATAAAACATAACCTGTTAGTGATATATATCTATAAATAAACTGTTACTATTACTTTCCTATATAAAAAAGTAATAAAACAGCAAATTTATTAATTCTCAGCCGCGCACACGGTAACCCCTCACC
>DWEH01000267.1:0-12785 GCA_018245815.1 Apyrrothrix aesculapus | reverse complement strand
TCGACCCGGGATTCGAACCCAGGACCTCTCGATCGGCAGTCGCACTTGCAACCAACACGACCAACGAGGCAGTCAGATATTATGATATATATGGTTATATTTTACTTTATAAAAAGCGTATACGTCCAAACTTAATTATTTCAAATATTTTGTAAAACAACCCACTCATAATCATGTAGGTATATTGCATTTAAAATTTGAAAGATAAAAAAAAGGAAACGGAAAACACAAAAGAACTATAAAGATAAGAATATTACAATAATGATATATTTTTATTAGTGGATTACACAAATAACAAAGATATTAATACAAGTAGATAAAAACAATGTTTTATTCAATGTGAAGCTTATAAATCTCATTTTGAACGTCATATCAATGTCAAAAGTGGCAAGCATCGTCAAGACCTGTAATTTGTTCGTACGTCATATTTTGATGAAACACAAAAATATTACGAGAAATATTTCCGGTTGAAATTGCTACGGTTTCACTTCAGTATTCGGTAAACATTGAAGAAGCAATTGGAATCGTGTAAGAAAAGGAGAAATAATAGAACTGAACATAATATGAGAATTTGTGTATTATTATCGAGGGATTCAACATACAGTTATATGTTATATATAATATCAATGTTCGCCATGGATTAACTGACTCGAATTGACTGCCTCGTTGGTCTAGTGGATGCGAGCGCGAATACCGATGGAGAAGTCCTGGGTTCAAATCCCGAGTTGCGTACTATTGGACTTTACTAATAAGAATTTATAATTAAAATTTCTAGTAATGGCCCGGAGTCTGGATTTGTGCCCAGTGTATGGCAATAAGGCTCACTCCGTATTCCATTGTCGGACGTAAATGTATGTGGTGAAACGTGGGGCTGTACTAGATTCCTCTGCCTACATTTTCGGAGATTACAGGCGTGACGTTACGTTTTTTTACGTATTAATA
The DNA here is from genome assembly GCA_018245815.1 of Apyrrothrix aesculapus. Taxonomy (NCBI): domain Eukaryota; kingdom Metazoa; phylum Arthropoda; class Insecta; order Lepidoptera; family Hesperiidae; genus Apyrrothrix; species Apyrrothrix aesculapus. The sequence goes on along the minus strand of DWEH01000267.1, from coordinate 11,843 downwards.
TCAAGTAGAACATGAATGATTACCTAAATAATGACCATAACATAATTAACATTGTACCTTGTAAATCGGAATAAATTCCTATTATGGAGACAAGATGGGGTACATGGAAACCCAGCATAGATATCGCTATGTAAATAGAACTCTGACACCTGTAACGAGGGGTAGGATGATGGAACCTCACTCAATAATATGACTATCAGTTTAAATCTCGTCATCATCAACGTTTTTAGGTTTGGTGACAATTTGAAAAAAAAGTTTCTTTCGACCCTTTTACCGTTCTGCTGTTGGACACGGATTTCCTCTCAGAATGCGAGGGTTGAGGCCATAGTATGCTAAATATGATGCTCAAATGTTGACCTAACTAAGAAGCGATCGTTTAGCCATCGACCAGAAATACGCAGCAGATAAAAGTTCAGCAATCTAAGATTGTATATGAACTGTACATCTCATACTAACTCGTAAGCTGCTAAGTATAGCGTTGCTTTTGCAACAACTTTTGTCATCTTGGCTCTTATTGTCGCTACCAGAGGAGTTATTGGAGAAGTCGAACTTGTTTTCTCCTTGGGACGAGTTGTCAAGTTATTCATGACATAATCGTCGACAGCTCAAACTTTGTGTAAATAATTTGATATCTGGAGATTTATTCAATTCCCTTGCATGTTCTGCTTGAGTTGATTCATGAGTAGTTACCTGAGCGAGCAATATCTACTATGAGGATTATTATTATTTAATATTAGCTGGTAAGTTTGAGGCGTTAAAAACTAAAGTTACGTCTCAAAGAAATTTCTCAGTTCAATGTCTTTGTTTGGGTATAAATGTACCTTATCTCAAATTCCTTATCGTTATTTTATTCTTTCATTGTTTTTTAACTGTCGAACCGTTATTTGGTGGTTATTCCAATTGCTAGATAAAAAAGAATCGGTTCCACGTTCTTTACCCAGACGACCAAGGAAAGGAACACCTACCATCGTCTGTTGTCCAGACACATATCTTAGGATTTTTGAAACCAATGGTGAACAGGCTTTTTCTACTCACGCGGTTCATCTTAGGATGCATTCGTGTTCTCCGTCAAGCGGGTCGCGGCCGAAAAATAAACTGAAAGCTTATTTAACCGTAAAATGAAAATCACATAGCTATACATTATAGGCTCCATTGGCTTTACGCACCCCATGGGTACGTGTGCGTTGGACCGGGAAAACAAACAGTAGAAAAAATATCCTACTCTGTTTTACACCTGACTCACTGAAACTTAGAATGTTTTCTATAACCTGCTTTATATTGTTTCCGGTGAAGTAGAGACAGCTAATGACTAACCTTAATTTACAAGATCTCAAGAACAGAACATAGATATGACTGGCCCGTTGGTCCGGTGGTTAGCGAACGTGATTACTGAGCCAGGGGTCCTGGATCCGATTCCCAGCCAAGACAATTGTGTAATAAGCACATATATTTGCTCTGCGTGTATGTGTTAAAACATAAAGGGTAATGAAGAAGTGGATACAGTAGCTAAGCAAGCTATAGCCGATGGAATAGAAATTAGTATCGTCGTTTCGTTTGAAAAATACACACCTGTCGTAAAAGTCACTGCTATAACTCGTGGAAAGAATATTTTAATGAAAGGTCCAAAAAAAAGGGCTTTTGATATAGAACGATCCAGCCTCAACCACCTAAATATCCCTGGGTTAAACTGAATTAACAATAGCTTTGGGCACTCGCGAGCTCATAGTAATAATGCGCCCCCGATCCAGACACATTCCACGCAACAAGCTGTGCTATTTGATGCGTAAAACCACATCTCCCAATTGCCCAGCTGTAATGTGGTAGATGATGTAGTACACTTATTGCTGGAATGTGTTCGGAATTCCACTGTAAGATTTGATATTGATTTGGGATTACATTTATTCGGACAAGTACAAATTATTCTTGGGGACCCCCTATCTGATGCTGCTAAAAAATTAATAAAATCAGTTTATAAGAAATAATTAATGTTAGTTATAAGATAGAATGTAATAACCAGGGTGTCATGATAGCTTTAGCGACAAAACCCTTCAATAAAGAAAATATATATATATATGTACATAAGTATGAACTTATGTAGTTTACAGGCCACCTGATTACCATAACACCAGCTTTCTTGGAGCCTACGTTGAGGTGAGATGGCCCTGAATAGAAACGACCCATATTATTAATATTAAGTCATAAACACGACACCAAAATATGATATATCTGCATATTTTCAGAATATTATCTGATATACAATTTTCTACAGGATTGTATTGCTTTAGACGCTTCACCAATATACATTACAGGAAAATACATAGATCAGTTCCAGCATTGTATACAACTTAATTCATAGATTAAGGATCTATTCATCGAAATAATTTATACGTATCAAATGTTATACATCGCGAATCGTGAACAAGTGCCAAGATTCACGATGATATAAAATACATGTAACTATTGAAAATTATATACTTCGTTTTCGTTGTAAATGTCCCTCAGTCCTTAGTTGATGATAACATAAAAACATTGTAAAATTGTTATAATATTTTGTATTTATTTAGTTAGAAGAAAACCGTAATAACTTGAAAGGGTAATAACCAATGCGGCATTATAAGAGTTATTAAAACACATTTATAATATTACTTGAATACCAGGTGAAAGCCAATACCCGGTACTGATCGATACGATCGGGGAGCTAGCTAAGCAATGTCCAAAAACACTAACATCAGAAAAAGTGAACTTTTTGACTTCGTTTCTTGTATTTCGAAATTAATAAATTGACAAGCTGAAGGAGTTAACTAAACATTACATATTTACTGACGACTTGACTCGCTGACTCAGCGTGCCCGAAACAGTCTATTTACACTGCGAAGTTGGTAATACGATTCAGCTGTCTACTAGAAGTCCGACAAACAGATTCTCATCAAGAGTTGGTGAGCAAACAAGCAATATGCCGAGCGACAGCTCGTCAGCTACGCAAGGGATTTAATTTTTGTTTTCGTCTTTGTTTTCACAATAAACTGACTTATTTGTATAGCATTACAATTACAAAATTTCTATATATATTTATTTTTTCATTCGTTTGACCGCCATCCCGGCTGATGGTGCTCGCAAATGGCGGCATGCCTATCAAAAACCTATTCACACTTTGAAGAGTCCAAGGTGATATGTGTCCGGAAACAGACGCCAGCAGGCAGTTTCCCAGTACGTTTATATGCACTGATCATGGAAGTGGTGCCATGGTACGTATTTCGTGCGTCCGTGCGTATGGTATGTATTTCGTGCACTAACCTTGGGGGTGGTGGAGTGGTGCCTGGCCGCTGCGGAGTGCGCGCGTCGCGTGGCGCGGTAGTGCAGCCGCCGGAGAGCGCCGCCCAGCCGCTCGGGGGACTCCTCGCCGCGCGCAACAGTCATGTTGCCGTCTGCGCCTATCACCAGAAAAACATCATAACCACGGCACAAAAAGCTATTAACACCCCCAAAATGTTGAGCCAATTCTATCACGCTATAATCTAATCGCTCTGCCATGAAATAGCAATTGCAACTCTCCCTAAAATAGGAAGTCTCACAAATTATTAATGTCTCGTGTGAGGACCAACTTATTTTCTTAGTCACCGCCTCGTTAACCAACCAGTCTAATTTAAAGTTAAAAATTTAACTTTTTATGTTCTCCAGAAAACTCCAAACACCATATCCTTTATTGTAAAATGTACCCAACTGCTAGAATCCGCTTATTGGACTTCACCTGGGGATGTCTTACCAAAAACGTTGTTCGTAGAATTAAGAGCACAAGTCTTATTGATACCCCACACATTTCTCAGACAGCGGGGTTTCATGCAGAAGCCGGTACACTCCGATCACATCTCATAATGAGACAGTACCTTGATTGCTAGTTTTACATGATTATAATAATCATTATAAACAATATTAATAACTACACGCCACTATCGAATAAGTCATTTTTAGGAAGTCCATATTTAGCCTTCTGGGGAACATGGAAGCAGAAGCCCAGTGCCCATAACGGAAGAATTTATTTGTACATAAAATATCAATTTAACTTGACACATAGCCATAACAGAGCCCAGCGGATACACATATTATGCTAGATATTGATGTATAGTATGTTTCTAGCACTAATCCGCGCTTGCCTGCTTGGCGGCTTGCCAGACATTGGAGTCACGAAAAGCGGGTCACGTTAAATAACACTTTACGACCTTTGCTTTGACCCTGTGACCTTCGATTGACATGTTAACCCTTAGAGTATGGTGTTTTGAGGACAGGTTCGTAGCAATAACTCGTGCGATCGTTCTAAATCTTACATTCAGACATTTCGCTCGTTTGTTTGTAGAGAACAAAATTTTCCAGATTCATTTAAGTTTAATGTAAATTATGCACGTAAACAAAGTAAATTTATTATCGGAATGAGCAACATTTGTCGCAATGCAGGATACGCGACCGTGCAACTGTCCATGATGGCCTCCCTTAAGCACATCCCACTCAACTCTTACAAATATCAGTATGGAGAAGCTTTTAAATCACCGCAAAATATTGACTTTACGATTTACTGAGCAACACACGCAGCAGTCAACCTTTAAATGACCTTGGATGATGTCTCACACATTTTTGTGAGCCCGTTTTTGAACAAAATGTAAGCAGTAGATCAGTAACAATTATTTGATAAAGGATCAGCGTGGCGGGTGGAACTGCTGTCGTCCCGCACCGGCGTAGCACGTGCTCCAAAGTAGGAATTTTAAATTTTCAGATCTGTCAAAGTTAAAATGAGATTAATTTACCTGCGGCGAGTTCAGGGGAGGGACGAGACGATTGGATTTTGGGGGCCTGGTGTCGCCCATCCGCCTGTAACAAAAAACGAAAAAATATGCAATTGCATAAACACGTATAGGCATAACACGTTTGCATATATAGAAGAAAAACAGCGCTATTTCCTATATTGATGATGATCTCTTCGAAATCCACCTAATTTCGGCCACCGCGACGCGGGCTGTTTTATGTTATTTGTGTGTTCTAATGTGATTTTGTCCTCTATATCTGCAGTAAACTTGAGTTTGGTATATTACGAGATATAAAACACAAACAAGACAATAATTACACGTATACATATTGTATCTATAGACACACACAAACGTATAAGGATTTTGAATAATGTTTGTCTGTGGGAGGATCTTCGAAAACTAATACTCGCTTGTGTCGGTGCCGTGAGCTGGCTACAATTTTTATATTGTACGGGTCCCATCTGAGCTTATGGAGGCCAATTTTATTGGACCAATAAGTAGATACGATTTTGTAAGCAGCGACAGACGGATACATCTTAAGAATAGCAAAGCATCTAACACTAGTCTCGACTACAGTACAGTGCTATATGACTTAAGAACCAGGTGTTAAAGAGTTGCAGTGACCCATCAACAGAAGGGCTCACTGTTTTACTTGTAATGTATTTACGGCTCGTATAATATTGAGAAGACGTGTTGTTGGTTTGATGTCTTAATAATACTCTCAAAATACAGAACTTACACTAATGTATATCATAAGGTGTCTAACACACACTACATACTAATTGCGTTTATTCAAACTCATACTCGAGTTGAGAATCGAACTCGGTTAGTTTTTATCGCAAAACAATGCTTTAATGCCCCGAGGCCTTGAAATATTGGGAAAATGTGTGTAAATATTTAATATAATTATCTATCGCATAATATAAGTCCTTTCAAAAGTTAAATGGACGATAACATATAATTAAAGCAACCGAAGATTAAACTGAAGCTAAAGTTATTGGTCGGTAATGAACGATGAAAGGTTCCAAGTAAACTGATTAAGTCGACCCATCCCCGACCCTTTACCAATTACGCGTCACAATGGATCATCCATGCATCCATTGTTTGTTCTTGTAAGAGATTGAAATGTCAGACCTTGTTAAGCCATCGATGTATAATGTAAAAGCGACTCTTACTAAATCTGATCGCTGTCCGGTCCTATCGAATCACTAGCACGCGATACAAAGTTCACTTTATCATCCATTGCGAATTTCTGAAGCAGACTCGAAAGAATGAATACGTTCAACAGACGATGTATAATGTTAAGGGTAACGTTCGAAACACAAATTATGAGGTCATTACATGGCGGTAGAAGTGATCCAAAGTGACTCAAATCGTGTTATAACTGAAGAGAATCCGATAGTAAGAAAAACGGAAACACGCGACAAGGTTTCCTTATTAAGTTACTTGCCTGTAAGAAAACTTGATCGTATCTATTGAGCATCGATTGCCGACTTGAAGAGATTTATGAACCATACAGTATAATCGTAAAAGTATATGTGATTGATACATGACCCTCTGGGGGACCTGGGACCAAATCGTGCAGAGCACGTTATTGTAAGGAGTACAATAAAATATGTTTTAAGATTAAATATAATTTTATGTAATGGTGAAGGAAAACATTGTGAGATAACCTGCACATGTTAGATTTGTTCTTAATGTTTTCTAATATTTGTAAAGACCACCAACCCGCACTCGGCCAGCTTGGCAGACTATGGCCTACATGTTTGACATTTCGAGAAAATATCAGAGTCCAACAGTGGAACTAGTGATACACAACCACGTAGGCGGCAAATCGACATGGCCAATTCTACCCTGAGAGGTCGATATCTTTGCTTTTCAAATTCAAATTATTTATTCAGTCCACAAAATATAATACATAGTTAAACATTTGTTGAAGCCGCCTAGTAAGCGTAAATAATTTTATAATTTATAAGTTTAACTCGCGTAGCCAACCTAAGCCTCCAACGGCTTGTTGACAATGTATTTATTTATTAAGGATCACCAACAAGAGTTACATTTCCGTTGCGAATATAAAAAACATAATGCTTAAAACTAAACGTTGCCCTAATTAATTGGACAAACAAAATATAACATAAAGGGAAATAATTTACCATTGAATAATCAAAGACACACCCCTTTGTCGATAAGTTTGGCATTACGATGGTATTAGAGCAACATGTAGGTCAACATCGATCGAAATGACTCGCGCTTAGAAATAGACGCACCGGCCATCACTGGGGGACAATGGCCGGCTCCGTAACGACTCGCTGTGTACGACCCGCCCATTGTGTAGCCGGACGGCATCCAGTGTGCGGTGAGGCTTATGTATGCCTACGTTTTTATCGAAATATTTTGCTTGAACGATGTAAGCTGTCTTTATGTTGTCTGTACGTACGTCTATACTGAATGTACTGTGTTATTAAGAAAATATTAACGTTGCTGCATGTAATACGTATCGTATACGTATCGTATTTTTAGTTCCTATTTAGGGTTAACATTAGGAGAATAAGGGGTTAAGACTAAGATATTAAAATATTAAGACTGAGAGAAACTACTATTATTATTATAACGTCGCATCAGGTTTCTTACGATTAAGGCAGAAAGTACAGGTTCAAATATCTATATCCTTACACACCCAACGTACTTCTACAAGCATCATATATGTACTATACACGCACGCCCGTTTCGGAAACTAATTACGCAGAAAACAATATCCTGTCTATTTGTTGGGCAACTTGTAAGCCAGCCACAATGCAAAAAGTATTATACGAATAAAAGATATGTACCTACATATCTACATATAGGTATATTATTTTTTAAAGCCATATTTTTTATTGCCCTATGAAATCTGACATTTTTCCAAGGTTTTTAAAGGTTGTTTTAAACTAAATTCAAGAAGTTCAAATCAAGATTGCGCTCCACCTAGCACTCGGGGGAATTCAAAATAATCAAACAAGGAAGAAATCTCATTACCTGTATCACCTCTTCAGGGGCGGCAACTAGGATTCTGTATGGAAATTTGCACCAAATAAACACGGACAGAACGGGGAAGAAAGTCATCGTGAGGAAATCTTCACACCTTAGAATTCTCCATAATGTTCTCAAAGGCGTGTAAATTCTGTTAAGACGCCTTTGACCAGCTCGGCAGGCTACAGCCTTAAGCCTAGTCATTCTGAAATTCAGTGGAACGATAAGAGGGGTGGTTCGGTTCAGTAGTCAGTTTCATGACCAAGTGGACGAACTGGGCAGTCAATAATGTAATAAATACATACAAATGGGCACGGACGGTGACTTTAAATCACCTGCAGCCAGTAGTCCCTAGTAGGAGGTTGGAACACCCCACGTTCCACGGAGCTCAGGTCAAACTATTATTACCCAAGGTCATGACCAAACGGTGCGTTAGTCATGTTAATAGTAAAAACATTAACGGTATGCTGCCGACTCCTAGTGTAATTAAATTATTGCTGTTATTAAATTATTTCCCCAAGTTTTTGTTTGATTGCGTAATCTTCGTGACCATCGCAACTGTTACATCATGTTTAGAGCTGTTGTTGCTCAACTTTGCCCACACGTTAGTTGAATGGCCTCACGTCTTCTGTGTGGGCGTAAGTTTTTTCTATTAAGAACATTATCAAACCGGTTTGATCTTTTTCTTATAATCATTTTGGTATGGCTGACATGGTTAGATACTGGCCGACGGGAAAATCCAAAGTTTCCAAAACCGGCGGCCGTGTATGTAGAGTGATGAATGTAGGATAGGGACGTCAGCTTCGTAAGTATAGTGATATTTAACACGAGGTTCTGTCAGCCTACCCCGTAAATGACCTGGCGTGGTTACAATAAGTAATTGCTATACAATAATTAATTATGGATGAACGTCATAAGAAGGGTTAGATTTGTAGTTATTCCACAACTGATTACTTTGAAAACTGGAGACAACTGAAAACCACGAGTATAGCTAATTGCAAATGTACTTTTCGTTGACGATCCTTAAAAAAAATATAGCTGAAAAATATCCAAAGCAAGGCATTTTTTACGCAACCAAGCTTTGTTTCAGACCTTATGTAGCCTTTCTCTCAGATAATATCGTAGTCAACAGATGCGGTATAAGATAATTAAATGATCTCCGCCACGTGTCTCCGTGGGGTATTGGCGCAGAATACGATGTTACGAAGATAATGAGAAGAAGAATAGCAAAAGAATGATAGATATAATCTAATGAATATAATGATCATCGGCGTATCTCAGTCCACTGCTGAACATAGGCTTCCCTTAATCATCGCCATCGTATGCATTACGCAGATATTTATTTAATGCAATAGACATTCTCGCAAGTAACACAAATTCCTCTTAACAATGGACAAATAAAAGAGCCAGCACAATACAAGAGCACTCAAAGCTGTCACTACGTGTAAAACGATCAACACTCAGCACTTTAATAAAATTCATTTGCAACAAGAAAGTGCACTCAGCTTTGAGCGATACTAAACTAATTAAGACATCTAAGTGGCTGTAAGTGCATTTTTCTGCAAAGGAAACGGTACTCATTCTACACCATTGCTTGCAGATAATTGCAGAGGCGACGACAGGAAATGATAAAGTTGCGGCCAAGATGATTTTGTGTTATATGAAGATACAAGCCGCAGAAGTTAACCGGGCACCTCGCTGTGATAACGTTATAGCCAGGAACGAACTGCACAAAAAGCATTAAATTTGTTTAATTGTATAATATCTTCAATTTTATTTCAGTACGGGAACATCTCACCCGCGCTGGTAGCTAAGTAGGCGGAGTTAGGTGGTGGGAGAGGAAGTGCATTTTTGTCAAGTGCTCAGTCGATTTCTGTTTGTTGTACATATTGAATGAATCGGAAGCTGAGAGTTGAACAGTGCCTTTGTTTCCTACAGGAATATTTAATAGCAGCGATAAAGGATCGAGTATGGGTAACGGTGTGCATTGACCCAGACTGGTATAACAACCTTATCTACATCGACTTGAACAAAACAGTGTTTGAACAGTGAATATGCATGTGTGACAAAGAATATGAGAGGCGAAATAGACATGGCTTACACGAGAAAGAAAATACTATGTATTTTATTTAACAATTAAGGCTGATACGTTTACGCACGTAACTGGTAAAACGTGTTAATGTACTACATTTTCTGTCTATCTCTTTGGGGATTACAGGCGTGATGTTACGTCGTTTGTTTTTTATGAACGCTGAGAAAATAGATTCAGATGATACAGAACTGGTCTCTGTGTCAAGTACATTTGAGTTACTGAAGCAGTGATAACCTGACGGTTTAGAATTCAACTTTCTAATACGGGGCTCCTGTGTTCAAATACTAGCACGCGCTCCTTTACAAAAATTTGCGATTTAAGATTAAGTATAACTCACTATGAGCATAACGGTGACGTGAACATCGCGAGGAACCCTGCACACCTTACAGTTTTCCAGAATGTTCTGTAAGGCGTGTGAAGTCTGCCTAGACGTACTTGGAGAGCGAGACAGCATATGTCTTTTACCCTTCTCATTCTAAAGTAGACAATGGCCAGCAGTGAGACGATAAAAGTATTCATGATATTGATGATGAACGGACCTAAAATAATAACTTATTTATTTTGTTATATATTTATTTTGTAAAGGATTTATTACAGCGGTTTATTTCGGATCAAGATCGCTGTATCATGGGTGTTAATATGTAGGTACAAGGGATGTAGCATCCCCACGCACGTATCGCGCACAAATAATTAATTAACTCGAACACAATAGTGTGGATGGTATTTCAATAGAGCCTTTCAAAACACAATACATAATGGACCGGGCGCGCGCATGCACACGTTGTTTCATTTAAATTGATTAACTCGGAGCGGGTCAACAATGAGTTTATTATTATATCATCACACCAGGTCCCTTAAGAGGTAGGCAGAAGTCACCGAGTGCCAAATATCTCAATCCTTACACACCTGATGCAACTTCCATTGTCATTACTCGTCATGTACGCGCGCCGGTTTCGAACACTTATTTAACTAACATATTTATTCAAAATTCAATACAAGCATTCCATGTTTGATTATAAATTATTAACATATACATAATTGTCACCCTCATTCCCACATTGGTTGGCAGACACTAAGATTATCACCAGGTACAACCTAAACAAGCGTCCTTCGTCAATTCTACTTTTGAAAAAGTGTTCATATATGCTCATTTATTACATTAGATAGAATGAAAGACCTTTTATTAAGACATGTATTAGGCTTCCAGGTGCCATAAATTATTAATATACATACATACATATTAAATTGCTTAATAATTCAATTGTCTTAATTATAGTACGCGGCGCACACCTCGCCGCACATTATTTGTTGAATAGAATTAATTTACGACAACAAAGGTATATCACAACTTGTTGTTGTCGTAATAATATTGTTGTTCGAATACAGCAATGTAATTCTAACTGTTGAGTTAGTTTGTGCTCTCGGTGTGTGTTAGTTGTATTTTCTTGTGTTGGCATTTAAAATCGAAATATCCACAATACTTAGCTAAGCAACGCCATAATTATAGTAAATAATTGTTATTAATATGAACGCTTATCGTTCACTATAGCTCTACTAAGAATGTCTGTCGAGTATGGCGGGGAAACAGAAGACAAAGATGATAAAACCCCGTCAATATATGGACGTAGGTAACGAAACACTAAATCCTTTATATGGGTGCCTCGTTGGTCTAGTGGTTGCAAGCGCGACTGCTAAGCAAGAGGTTCTGGGTTCCATCTCCGAGTCAGGCAAAGGATTATTGAGTTTTTCCAACTCGGAATTCCCAATCGTAGCGCAGAGTATGAATTTATGCCTGGTGTATGGCAACAGGCTCATTCTACTACATGGAATGTACAACAGAACCAGTGAAAAGTGGCAATATTACACAGAGGTAGGCTGAGGAGTGTAGTCTACTCCCACGTTTCATCTCATACGTTTACGTCCCATCATGGAATAAGTGATGAGCC
>DWEH01000266.1:0-12800 GCA_018245815.1 Apyrrothrix aesculapus | reverse complement strand
TAATTGTTAAACAATCACTGAAAAAAAGACAATCCCGCTGAGTTTCTTGTTAGTTCTTCTCAGTTGTGGGCGCGGTAAGAACTAACGTAAACTTAACTATAATGACGTTTATAAGTGATTGTAAATCCTATATAAATAAATGATTTTGATTTTGCAATTTTTAAAATGAATATTTCAGCATAAAAATGAGGTATTATGGAGTTGGTATCGAGCAAGAAGCAACATCGTCTGTTGGTCCACGAAAATGTATGGCAAAATACACTTCACTCGTAATTCAGTGACTCCTGGCATTGACTTTTAAATGTAATATGTGCACTGGTTAAATAAAACGCCTTTTCTTAAATGCTCTATGGCTTTCAGAACGTATTATCAAAAAGAACCGTTTTGCAAAAATGTTTCTTTCAGTGTGTTTCATTTGATGAAAGCTTTTTACTATAAGTAGAAAGGGTTTTTTATTTTCATTGTCTGTTTATGAAAGTATTTATATTGATTGATACTTTTATACATTCATATAAATAAATATAAAAACGAAAAAAGTAGATTAGAACCCACTAAAAATAACTAAATACCTACTGTACGTTTATTTACAGGTTATAAAAGTATTAAAAAAACCTAATTAATACCTATTGCCCAGTTATTTTTTTTGTTTTGGGAGAGAGGGAAATTCACAAAAGATATCCGATCTTTCAAGGGAAAGCTCTAGTTATATCTATGTCTACTTAAAAACCAATATACTAAAACTAGGCATAAAATAAGTGGCACTTAGCTAGTTATACAAGTATTTAAGTATATGATATATATGTATGTAGGACAATTATTTACTGCTCACTAAAATGTAGCTACCTAAGACAGATTATCGTATGTGTACTTAGAACTTATACATGTGACTATCATACAGGTAATTGACCGACTCGCTGCCTCTCCGAATAGATAATTGTGTCAGTAGACTTGATGAACGCGACTTTGTGTTAACGTGATTAATTAAGATTCTCTCTGTTAGACGTATAAATTTTACTATTATTATTATTATTACAACATCCCGTCAGGTCCCTTGCGGGGCAGGCAGAGAGCAACAGTGCCACGTATTTCTATCATTACAGTTCTGAAGCGCTTGTACATTTATCACTCGGTTCATGCGCGCACAATTGTTTCGGAGACTTCTAATTCCCCCATCAGTAAGTATCTGACCTATTTGGGCAAGATAGTTGAGTCTGAAGCTCTCTCAGTAACTGCATCAATCGACATTAGCCCATAGTATTGCATGTACATTTGATAAAGCATATATTGACTTCTAACTACTACACGTTTAAAAGATTAAATTGAACTGTACATTCACATTCGAAGTACCAAAGCATGCAAATTGAAATTAATTTATTAAAGATTCGAACGCTCATAAGTTTTAAGCGTAATGCCGTCAGTACTTCGAACAGAAATAACTTGACCGCATAACTGCATATGCGTTTGACGAACGATTCATCTTGCAATGTTGTTAATTAAAATGTTCTTAATTATTGAAATGCGTCATACACAGAGGCTATTGCCGTATCGCCGCACATCAACTTTAAATCTCACTGTAAACCTTTTGAGTGCAATCCACTTGCCAAATATTTCAGCCGCGGACACGCACATCGCAGTCTGAATACTGATTCTGAATTAAACCTACGTTATTGTTTACGTTTTTTTTTCACTTTCGTCCCTGCGTCTCGTTGCCCGACGACCTATTGAATTTTTTATGGCGTTCTTTATTAGAATTTCTTATGAGCTCGGCTGGTAACTACGCTTAACGTCTATCTATATGATCAAATGTTAGAGGAAGTTTCGCCAATTATATGTGACATTAGCATACATTTCGCATCAAAGTCAATGATCCTTTATGGGACTTCGAATCGCTTTCATTCCAGTGATAAAAATAAATGACCATATAAAACCCACCTACCCTGAAAGTAATATACCGAATGAACTAAATTTGAGGACAGTAAATAAACGTAGTTACGTAGTTCACTATGTAACAATGTGTATTTTATCATTGATGTTAATATTATGCAATTTGCACCCGCAAAGTTATCACCTTCTCGTTTTACACAAAGAAAATGTTGCTTTTTATTCTCGTGAACATAGCTGCCATGAAAAGCGATAAAAATAGCAATTAATAGAAAATTTCAATCTTGGTGACTTTTGCCGTGCTGCTTGTAAAATATTCGACAGTGAATACTCCCCTAGACTTTTCCAGCCGTCCCTTTTTATCGCTTGTAAATTGTACTGTACCAGAAAGAAACAAATATTACAACACAGTTCGCCCACTAAAGCGCATTCGTGTCTTATCTAGTTGTACAGTTTATTTTATGGAGTTATGTTGCACATTTTTATGTAAGGCGATGTAGAATCAATATGAAATCTAATTTTTGAGCATATCAAGCGTTTTAGATTGTTTTAATTAAATTTAAGGTATACTTGGTTAGTGTATGCAATGTATAATGTTTGTATAGATGTTGCCTATCCATCAGTAATGTGAACTTAATAGTGCACGGCGACGTAAACAAACGGATAAATGTCAGACAGCGAAGTACCTATCTAAAATTTTACAAAATATCTTGCGAAAAAAGGGAACGCTCAATTTAGTTATGAGAAGCTACGAGACCTTATAATTTATAACAATGTCTGAATTTATCCTATCATCTTTGCCACTTTGCCTAACGTTATGAATTTTTCACGAGATATCCCCGCGAGAAGAGGGTGGTACCTACTAACAAAATCTTACTCTTAAACGCGAAAGCTGAGGAACACCGTACTCTACCTAAATTGAGTAAATAAATATTTGCATAAAAACTACCTATTTTATAAAAATGCAACCTATATAAACTTTTTTACATTTACAATAAATCCTGTATTATTTATGAACGTGTCCTACAAAAGGAAGATTGACCTATGTACATTTCATTAATATTTTATTGCTCTACCTACTTACATTTTTCAGTACACTAGAGGAAAGCTTTTACTTTTAAACCTCAAACAGGTCCGAAACTAGACATGCTGTCCCGATCACACATAAGTTAAGTCGGTGCCGGCATAATTTAATTTATGAAACAATTGCTGCAATATTTATACCTGAATATGTAGGTACCACTAACTGACGATTAGATAGCAATGGTTTCTACGTCTATTAAAATGGACCGAAGATTTAGTATAATAATAAAGTGATTCGCGAACTATTCAGATACATTCACGGGCAGTCTTTTTAAATCTCAATTTTAGGAAAAAACGTTGTAGGGATCTGAATTTACTGATACAAGGGAGTATAAGTTGAACCGGCTGTTGATTGCAAACGTCATCCAGCCACCGGTCGGTGTACTCGAATTTCGGTTGTATATCTTTCAGCAAGAGATATGTTTTCGCACTCAATTTTTCGGCGGTTTAAGACCGTTTTCCGCGGCAACTGAGCTGATGTAGGACGTGCAAATAAACATGGTATTTTTATCGCCGCAAACCTTTATATAGTTGTGGTCGATTTCTCCTCTTTATCTTCTCAAAGCGGTGTTTGCTTTATCATGAATAAAAAGAAAGATATGCGCCGAATGTCCAGCAATTTAATGACTTTTATTAGCTAGAATGATACGTACGATGTCGGAGAGTGAATTTCATAGCAACTTCACGTTATTTTAAACGGAAATTAATTAATCGTCGCTATGTTTTGCTCATTTGTTTCGTGATAATTTTTGCCATCATAAAATATATAATTAAGTGTGTAAAATAAATTATGAAAATATATTTTAAAACATGTTTAAAAGTAATTACCAGGTTAAAACATCTGACATTTGTGACTAATTAAAATTTTTGATTCCTTAGTGATAGCATACTACGTTTTGCTTGGGCCGAAGGAAATTTTCGATTCGATAAAAGATCATAAAACACTGCTTCCTATGTCATAAAGTCTTGTCGAAGTTGTCACGCGAATATGGTTCTAAAAGAGGGGCATTATATGAGCAACAAACAGTTTTTTTGCATGTTCCGTAGCGACTGCATTGTTTTATGACGGCAAAAGGGTTACCGAGTTATGTAATCTACCAATAAACGTTTTCGGGGACTATAAATTTTAATAGAGCAGAATTTTATGGCCAATTTGCGGAGACATTTACAGCTGATGAACAAAAAACCAGGCTTTCCGTGTCCCAGTTTCTTTAACATTAAGACAATAAGCCCGTGGGCTTATCAAAATGCCAAGTATTAAATAGTTGCTACGTAGGTATTATTCTTAGTATGAAACAGGCCTGTAGCACTGATGGAGACGATAAATTATTAATCAAATAAAAGACAAATTGGTGATATACATAAATTTTTTGTAAAAATTAAAATGGGTTATAATAAAAAAGTCATTTACAAATATAGTTCTTTTTTGTAACACGAGTAGCAACTCCACCACAACTCCATCTGACGTTTTGTCTCTGTTATATATTATCTCGTAGACATGTAATTTCAATGTTGCAAATTCATCGCTACAATTAAAAACTAACTCTGAGCGCCTCATGTCTTGTATCTGCCAATCCCACAATATATTTGTTCTTATATTTTTATGGCGAAAATACCGTAGATATTTACGATTGAAACTGTAGCTATTTGTCAATGATAACTACACGCCAACTTGTTTCAAGGGTGAATAGGAAGTTCTTCTGAAAAACAACCGCAGCGAGAAAGAAAAACACGATCATAACTTTTTCAATAAATTGATAGGAAACTGATATAAAAGTACAGAAAACATTGGATAGTACAAGATACCAAGTTTCAAAGAAGATTTTTACGATTTCATTGTACTTATGAATTAAGCTGACATATATTAACAGTGGAATCCCGTATAGTACCTAACACCTGACTTAAATAACTAGATTGTGATATTTAAAACATGTATGAAGGACAGATAAGTTCACACTTAAAGGACAACATTAAAGATACCACATAGGTATATTCTATACTTAATTGTACCAAATATCGAATACTGTACACATGTTTAACTGAGTAAAGATACATAGATAACTAGTGAAAGCAAACATAGAAACGGCAGAGAGGGCGAGACAAGTTCTTTCATTAAGTTTGGAAAATAAAAACAATACAAGTGAAAAGGGTATCGGATACTGCGCGCATATTCGCCAGAGAAAATTTCCTATTATGATCCCTTCCCTAAAGTCAACTACAGTATAGGTCCACATTTGTATAGCGATCGTCTGCCAACCGTGTTAGTTAGATGGGGAAGGGAAGGAATTAGTCGATGAAAATAATGACGACGTCCGCTGCTCTTATATCATTACAAGTGTTATGAATAAAGGAATAGTAAAAACAATAGAACAATATGTAGGTCTATGAAGGAAGTAAATAATGTAATAATGTGCCACGATACAGGGTGCCGTAAGAGGCGACTAAACCCGGCGCTGGCAGGTCGCGGTATGGAGCGGTCTGTCTAGGCACAGCTAAATGCTCTGGCCACCTATGGGCAGCAGCGTAGGCCCTAAGAGAAGCTTTGATCTGCGATTCCCAACGCGCATGCCCAGCTTGGGGATTATGGGCATAACCCCTCAGGGGAGGTCTATGTCCAGCTGTGGATTCCAATAGGCTGATGATGATGATGAAGAATGTAAAAGAAGTTTATCAGGTCTGTACTAATATAGATATTTGGCACTTTTTGATATCTACCTATTCCGTAAAGGATCTAGCGTAATAATAATAATATACGCGCGTAAACTATACCCTGTTTACCATATACATAGCTCACTCAGCAATACTACTAGTACGTAGTATTAGTAGTAGTACGGTGTCGTCAAGCTACGATGTAAAAATTGGAATGCTTTTAAAAAAAATAACATCTGACTTTGGTATTAAAGTAAAGTAATCGTTTTTGGTTTATTTCAATTAGAAATGAAAATAATCTTACAAGGTGATATAACTTAAGGCAAAGCAAAACACCTACATACGTAGTACCTACTTTTACATAAATTTACAAAATGATTACTCAACTTGAAGTAAAATACCGATACCGGCAATCGTTAAATGATCAATTTGTAATAGCATTAATTTTATTATTTCGAAATACACAAAACTCTTTAGAAACAATAAAATGTCATATCGCCAGAGACTTCTTTGTTTAAATATCTCTGTTTAATTCATATAACAATTAGAACTATGTGCTATCAATATCAATACTTTTAATAGTAAAATATGCAAATATTATTAATATTACTATGGGTTCAAATCCCGCATCGGGTACTATTGGATTTTTCTAACTTATATTTTCTAGTAGATATTTCTAGTAGAGGCTGGAAGTCTAGATATGTGCCTGGTTTAGTTCAATAGGCTCACCACCTATTCCATAATGGTACGTAAACGTAACTGGTGAAACGTGGGAGTGTACTGCACTCTTGCGCCTAACTCTTCGGGCATTACAAGCTTAATGTTACGTTTTTTTGTTACGTTAATATTAAAACCCCGTAAAGGATCTGAGATAACGCTACACTAATAATAATTATTATTATTATCCATGTCGATAACATGACAAAGTGTGCTGTTTCCATCACTACGAGTTCCCACCCGCACTCTCCCACACAGCAAACACCCGTACGCTGCCACCAGTCCAACACACACACCGCAAATACGCTTATACAAAGCTTAAGGTACGTATTTAGAGACATAGTTTTATCCGCGACCAAGAGTGGAAATTTCAATAAAAATGCAAATTTCTCCAGGCAATTTTCTTCTCAGTGCCGTGCTCTCCTTTATTGAGTCCTACTGCATTATGTTTGGGTTTGCTTCGTTATAAGTTTTTATACATATACGATTAGATTACACGAAGCTTATATTTACGTGACGATGTGTAAACGAATAAGCAAATGTAATATCCTTAGCTAACACTGTTTACAAGATATGAATTATTGTTATCTCACGTTGGCAGGACTTGCGTTATTTTTGTGTTTAGAGGGGAACCGAAAACATTATAAATAGCTTTTGTTTTCTGTTTATACCTCTTTAAATAACGAGGATAATTAAATATCTACTGTTATAAGTAAATTAAAAATATGAAAATATCCCGTTTTTCAATGCAATTCGAGTCTTTTGTTGAGTGTAACAAATTCTTATGTAGATTTTTTAATTTCACCGCTAAGACACATCATAAACATACATTTAATCGGTGTCGTCAACGTCAACTGCTCAAATTTGCATTTAAAACTTTCCGCCTAGTTGGGGCGTCTAGGGAGACAGAGGGTGGAGTGAGAGGGCGGATTAAGGATGCTGGAAGCGAGGAAAGAATACACAATTAGCCTTCTCCTACCTGCTGGCGATAACACAACCAGCTTAATAAGACCTGCAACTTTGCAATTTTCTTACCCCACCCTAACATTAGAAAGCACGGAATAGGTGTTTGCTTACATTGGCCAATTTTAAGTCGGGGATTTTAAAAACGGGTCCGGACTGCGACCGGAACTGAGGGGCCGGGAATGTCGGATCGATCAGCGGAACTCAGATAGTCGTTGGCTTTGTTGAAAAATCTAAATTAGGCTGTTAGTATTCACGCGTGTCTCCATAGACAGGCTGCGTACCATCGAGTTAGTGTGGATCAAGTATACTTAATGATTGTTGTGTATTAACTTCTGTTATCCATATTACATTAGGGAGTAACAGTATTTTTCTTGTGGGATAACAGCAAGTGAAATAATTATATGACTTCAAGACATCGGCGTCATAGACGAACATTATAATTTTCTCTATATTTACAGATACAATATGGACCGATATAACTCAATCGTTTTTATACTTAACATCACAATAGCTTTAATAATGTTGTAAAGTTCATGTTATAACCAAAACTCTATCACAAATTTACCGGTAGTAAGTTTTGTATAATATGAACAGCTAAAATTTACGGACTGAGAAAGCGCTTATGTATCTATAAAGAACACCAGGGCGTCATAAAATGGAAGTTCATACAGGACATTGCGCGCGAATGTGCCGTGCTCTACCCTATGTTTGCCTGTAATATCCACAATTTGCGACTGCAAAACCGACTCTACTATGTAATATATATATTTAAAACTACTACCTAGCCCGGTTATACGAAATTGAAAGTAAAAGAAATAGTTAATACAACATAATAGTTAATAGGTTTTATATTTACTTTTTTGAAAATCAATATCAATTCGCATTCATATAACACACGCATACATAAGAATGTAGAAAGTATAATAAATACTTACAAGAATATAGACCAAATTAATTATCATCGTACAGCAAATATTTACAGCATAAATACTATTTTCAACTTTAAACTAAACTGTACCGATACTAATTTTATCTAACTAGCTCAAGTTTTAGTTTTACATGATCAATACAAAACAAGCGAATCGTGTAATCAGCGAAATCAAGTCGCTAAAGATGTAATAATAACATACAAAAAAACATTTTAAATAATGAAGTCTCGCTATCTTATCTATTGTACGAGGTAACATGAATAAATATGATAATAATATGAGTGAACCAATGAATAAACATAAAACCTCTTTGTTATGTGGCTGTTATATTGCATATAAATATATATTTCATCGTATGGCGTATTGATGGTAATACCACGGAGTTATAAGGGACTATAAGTATGGTTATTTTGAATGTTTTTAGCTTTACAAGAAGGTACCTTTTCTGATATAAAATTATCTCTCTGTGCCTCCGTTTGCGCTGTTTAATAACATACAAAATGTTTTCATTTGAAAGTAAAACGTAACATCACGCTTGTAATTCCCGAAGAGGCACGAATACGAATGTAGTACACTCCCACGTTTCACCAGTTAGGTTTACGTTTCAACATGGAATAGATGGTGAGCCTATTGCCGTACACCACTTTTATATTAATGAGAAATAATCTAATTAACTACATATCTACAAGGAATATGTATTCCTAGCTAGTTTATATTATTTCTACGCGTTAAGTATTCAAAATGTTGTTTCATGTGGATAGCGTACAACTCATAAGTTGACCAAAGTACCGACATTTCATGTTCAGTATAAAGTATACCTACATAACGATGGGTAGTTTCAAGGCATATCCTCTATAATACACGAGCTAAAATTTCTTAATACCTTACGAGCGTTCAGGCCCACCCTCCGTAATAAGCCGGGAGGTCCCTGGGGAGGATCTACAAGTGATTTAAAGAGATTGTCAGTTAATGACCCCGTGTCCGCCACAAATTCAGCCCTTTCCCGTACCTCCACTGCTAATGGCCTCTTTATCTCGTACCGGTCGCCGATATTAAGTACATCAGCGAACTATGTGTTTAACGGCGACTTTACTTTCTACGTATTTTAAAGTGCTATGTACCAAGACATAATTGTGCAAATTATATTTGGCACTTTTATACACGTAAAATTATTTATTCGCTTCGTGATTACCTGTTTGTATATCTAGATACATTTTGGTAGGAGAACCTATTATACCTACATATATGGTTCGCCCGTGAAAGTATCTCGTAGTTTCTACTGTGAAGCAATTGTTTCTATAACAGTTTGTGTTTCGCTCTGAAAGGTGCGGTTACCAGTCCCAGGGTATTAGAGGCGACCTATGTAGATAAACTCTCGGTACATGCTATTTTGTCGTACCGTGGATATCAATAATATTTTGATATTATCTACAAGTCATTTTATTTCCTAGGCGAAGATTGACTTTAATAGACACGCATTCCTGGAGACTTTGATTACTGTAGAACAGACGAATCAAGTTTTACACGACCTCAATGGGTGGAAATGATTAACCTTTTCCCACAGAAAACAGCATTTCCTAAACAGGAGTGAAAATATGTATGAACTTATATATTTTTGGTTTGTGTCCTTACTAATTACTATTCATTTTAATTTCGTGTAGGTACAAACAAAATTAAAAAGAAATAAACACACTCATTCATACATACATGCGCCTGTATACAAGTTTAGTGTATTAATCCACTGAACTTGTTTACAGGCGTATACAAACATCACCAGTTAAATAATTGTGTACTTGTAAGCATCTGCAACGATACTGGGCGAAATGCTTCTGTACAATCTTATGTACATAAGTATATACCTATGTGGGAATGTGATTGACGGACAAACAGATAAACAACATTGATTCCAAGTGTGTAATATTATATTTAGGATGTATAATAAATCGAATTCGCCCAGTTCATGTTGATATTTACGATAATGAGATCACGGTAATGCGAAAGTAAGATCTTATATAATTAATTATTACGAGGCCGCCACTAAAGATGCTGAGTTGTCTACGTTCGTCTCGCGCGGCACTAACTGAACCACTTTAAAATAATTTTGATATATTAAATTTTCACTCTCCATTTCCAAACGATGGTTATACGTTGTACATCACATTGGATCATCGCCAATGCTTTAACAAAACACTTCTTAGAATAATAACCTCGTAAATAAAATGAAAACATTAATAAATCTATATTTTTGTTAATTCTTCGTTCGCAAATAGCCACTTGCCAGTGAAATATCACGCGCAAAATACATTGTTGACTTTTTTGTTCGCTGTCTGTGTACAGTCTGTGCACTGAAGTAATATAGGTATATAGCAGCTTCACGACAAAAATACTACGATAACCTGCAACTCGATTGCAAATTAAACCACAAAAATAATCACCCATCCAATATAGAATGCTCAGAGCTTTAAATACTGAACTTATTGCTTCGTAATCTACATAACTGGTACTGGCTGAAGTCTCCTACATTAAAGCTATTGTGTATATAGCAGTCGAACGAAGAGTGTAAACCAAAATAATTTATCTATGTTTGATCAAGCGTGCAGGATCGCCTTATCCGTCCTTATTCCCACACCTTACCTGTTTCCAATGTCTAGGATAACAAAACAAAGAAAAAAAACCGAATACGGCTAAGTCGATGTATTTTTTCACGCGGCACCGTCATAGAATAAAGTTATTCGATTCTAACGTCTAAGATGAACATTTTATAGATTTTATTATCTGATTTAATGTCATAATTGAGGCAGTTTTGGATAAAATAAATCGATATGACCCGCTTAAATAATACCGCCCGGTGTTTGCCCGAATAGAACGAACCTCGAGTCCATCCACACTTGGCCTGCGGGCTTTCATTGATCGTCGTTTATTTTTACTGATTGCGCTAAACGCGCGGGAGTTGTGGAAGGTCATTGCAAATGGAAAACGCTATATTCAAATGTTTTATAGTAGGTCATTTGTAATGTTATTCTGTTATCTCAACTGTTTGATTTATTTATGTTTTAGCATGTATTGAATATCTCCATAATCGGTGCAAACGCCAGTAACTGTATTATAGGTACAAATGTATGAAAGTTTCACTGTCCGAATTCCAAACATTCTTTAATGTTACGATACTGTGAGTGTATCTAAAATATTTATTTTTCCTAACGATCTGGATAGCGATAATGATAACGTAAAAGCGTCAGGTAAATATTTTTGCGGCTTGGATAAATGCTTGAAACTCTTTGTACGACCGCTTGGAAACTAGCCAATTGAGGGTTGAGGCTCGTAGCCTTTAAATATAAACCAGTAACTCAGTTCCTGTCACAACAACTGTATTAAAACTTTTCTACGTTAATCTCGAGTTTTAACTCTTTTCGTACATTGAGTGCTCGCGAAGCACTATAACGAAAGCATAAATGTCTCTAATATATATGTAGCTTTTGGAATTTAGTTTTCAGTCGGCCTATTGATTTCATTCTAAGGAAAATAACCAGCTTCACTCCAGTTCTCTGTAAATTAACAAGTCTTACTGAACCTTAAAATGTTTTACATAGACCGCGGTGGTTCATTTTAAATTGGCCCGGGAATATAATCAACACAAACTATATACAGTGGTCGATATATACTTATATATTTATGTACATACGAATCTAGCGAGTTTTGTGAAATTGCGAGGAAGCTGTGCCCAAGGGAAAGCGTGTCGGTTAAACACGTCGTTTTGTTTCCGTTTTATCTTTACTTACAGAGAAACTAGTAAGAAAAGATCCCACAATACGAGTACATTATCTAGAAACGTTTATGCACCATTTACTAGGGGAGCCATAAAAAGGGCTACTGCTTCAGAGAAATTCCGTTCAAAATCACGCCGAACATATGTACATTTAGGTATGTGACATACCTACTTTATAACATATTTATCTTACATTGTTACATTGTAAACAATAATTAGTTACAGGTTGGAGACAAGTTTGCAACTGACAGTATTATAATATTTATGGTCGCCATATTACGAATAACAGCCGCATGAAAAGATTTAACGTGCGAAATAAACTACCGTAAATTTTGTATTGTAAAAGCAAATCAATAAAACGTGTTTCATAAATAACAACTATCCTCCTGTCCGCAGAATATATTCAAAAGAAAGTTAAACCTATTAAATATGAACCAGTTCTTTTTACGATCTCAAGCTACTCTGCCACACCTAACTGTTGACTGTTACACATGTATATAAATACTTCGTTATTTTGAAATTAATATACATCACATATCGTAACTTATAAGCGAGAACACATATTTCATACAACCAACTATTTTAAATGTTTTGTCTTATACGCCTAAACATGTTTTCAGATTGTCTGCGTTTTCATTGATATGTCAAAATAATCGGTTTCCTTATAGTTTAGTTTATCGTAACTAAGACACGAATTAAATATAGCAACGGTATTATATAATGAAATATTCACGTGCAGTTTCCAATTGTTTCCAAATGTATATAATACAAAAATTATTTGTGCCACATGACTCATTTTTGTTCTCTAC
>DWEH01000265.1:0-12802 GCA_018245815.1 Apyrrothrix aesculapus | reverse complement strand
CTCTATGATTAATGTCCCTTTATCTAAGAGTTAAATTACTTTTTTTGTTATAAATCGGTTATTGTTATTGATTAAAGCGTACTAGTTCATTAGGCATATATATTATGTATTGTATTAAAAAAATGTATAGTTAGGTAAATAAAAACCAACACTTTATTATTCAACACATTTAATTAAAACTGTATTCCAAATAACTTAAAAACTTTGAAAAATTCAAAACACTACTTACATAGTACCTTGATGTACTCAATAAATACTTACACTAATTTGTCACTACCTAGTTATAGACTAACATCATTAATTAAAAATTAAGATTGGCCCCATTAGAGCATGAAGAAGAGAAGGGGAAAAATTTAGCTCAAAATACCATTTCCAATAAGTATCAAACACTGGGTTTGAGAAATTAACGGTTGCCAGCAAAAATGGCACTTTAAGCGGGAAAAGACTAGATTAAAGCTTCTATCAATTTCATTGTCTTATTTATATCCACACGATCATTTAATGAAAAAATGTCTAAAGCACCGCTTTACTGTAAATTATAATATTAGTTATCATAATGCTGTTTCCAACGTAGTCGGTGAAGTCTTTCCGGTTTCCGGAGAAGTTTGATTTGTGGTGGTTCCGGCGTTTGTCGGTTTGCTTTTAAAGGATGTAAATCTTGGGGGGGACATTTCGGGAGGAGTGTTAAAGAATTCCGCGCGTTTTGCTTGTAATATTTCGGATCTAGATAAACCGTGTGTTTTAGAATAATCCGCATCAAGCGGAAACACACCTTGATCAACAGACTCAGGGTAATCATGATCAGCTTCCAAATTATGTTCAGTAATAGGTATCAAATTTCTGCGGGCTCCAAAGTGTTGGTTAGTAACAATAGGAACTGTTTTAGACGGTGGGTCCGCGGGAGATGAAACATCCTGCTTTTCTCCCGAGCTATTAGAATTTTCTTCTTCATTGTTCACTTCCGGTATAGGGGTAGAAAGTACATCCGACCTGGGACTGGAAAACCGCCACTGCGATTTCGGCGATAATAATATTTTCGGCGTGTTTTTATGTTCCTTTATCAGAGCACCCGTTCTCCCTGGCGATGCCGGTTGATTGTTGGATTTTATAACTTTTCTGTTGCTGTACGTTTTTGGTGAACCACTAAGATCGAGTATGTTCACTTGGGATCGATTTCCAACAGGTGTAGTTGGCATTTGGGCTTTTTCTTTTGACAATTTAAGTTGTTCTACGGCTGACAGTTTACTTGATTTATTTTGCGGATTTAGTGTGTTGAGTTTTACGCTGTGCTGCAACAAAAGCTTCTTGAAGTCGAGTCTCGATGTCTGGGGGATTGGACCGAATCTATCTGCACAAGTGGTTTCTGTCTTTTGTACACCAAAGGTATTGCTAGTACCCGCGAAGTGTCTGTCCATGGGTGACCAGCTCGCTCTTGTTTTAGGGTCTCCGAAATATCCGGTCTCAGGTTGACGTTTACAGTATATAGATGTTTCTGAACTCACCGGCGACAGACTGATTGAAGATAAAGCTGGTGATTCGATACCGTCGGGGGTTTCTTTGATGTTCAGTTTCTTTTTGCTTTTATGGATAACTGCATACAGTTCTTCATTGGTCATGGACGATTTGACGGGAGATAGCAACTTAGAGCTGAGGCTGACTACGTTATCCTTATTTGTCGGAGTCGACGATTTAAACGTGGACGACGCTCGAGGATCTATCGGCGATATTCTGATCGATTCCTCGTTGCTAGTAGCTTGCGCCGCTTGCCTGTCCGCTGAAGCGTAGCTATCATTAGTATTGCTTCTAGTTGGATAATTGGATAGTCTCTGGTTGGAAACGCCTGCCTTAGGTCCGTTCGAATCATAGGATGTTCTCTTTGGGAGTGTCCAATATTTCGGTAGGTCTTTTTGTACTTTGTGCTGTGCATTGTCATAGTCGATAACACCGTGCCTGCCGCGCAAGTGAGCAGTGTGGTACCTGTGGAGCGTCGGCTTAATCGCATTAAGATCAATCGCTGGACTCGGCTTAGTCTGATTTTCAAGAGTTTTACTTTGTTGTACATTGATGTAGAGTTTGTCAGCGCCGGAATGTCGATGGTCTGAAACATTTAAAAACACCGTTTCTTTACATTCTTAATTCTCAGTTAAGCGAACCAAATATTAATATTGTACCCCCATCCTCGTTGAATAAGATTACGTGTTGAATTTATAAATACATACGGTGATATCAGGCAAGCACCATACGTACTACACAATTGTGATTTTAGTTTTAACCTTAGTAAACAAGAGTGTTTGTTCATATACTCGTATATCTACTGTATCAATATAAAAATATTTACTTTTTTTTATGAACTTTGAAGTCGTTTACGAAGGTTAAAATTTTAATAATTTGTCATTAAATACATGAAATATAATCAGAATAATAATAATAATATTATAGTACCAGATCAAGCTTATAGCCAGGTAAATATTTGGTGCAAGGCTGAATGTGTATTTCCTTAAACACTACTGTGCTGCGTTACAGCTGTGCTATGTTAGGATATATTTATAATACGTTTGCATAATGCTGATATACGTAAGTAGAAACATTTATAAAGTGCATGGTGTTATATTCACAGACAGATCGATCACTCGTGAAATGGTATGCATTGTTAGTACTCAATGTTAGTGACAACAACAACTTCGATCTAAAACGAAACACCCGTCCAATTACTATATAACATTATTACAAAAATATGATTTTGCTATAAAATATTGCCGTTTTAGTTTTAGATGTACTTTTTGTTAGTAGTAACATCAAAATAAAATAAGTTAGATATAATCGTGCACAAGTCGTAGGTCATGCTTAGAAGCAACAAAATCTTTACCTTCGAAGTACTTCGCGTTAACAAAGTCGCAAACGATCGAAGCGGCTCGGCCACAAAGCGGTGTTGGATGAGTTCGTGCGTGCTTAGAGCGACACTTAGCCGTGGCGTCACGGGACCACACTATGCATTGTCAAACCTTTGACAATTATGATACAGAAGTTATTCAGAATTAGTGATGTTATGTTATGAACTTTGATGGCTGGTGTCATTTTCGAATGCGAATGAGTCGTTTTGACTCGGTTTTAGTGCTGTCTCCCAAAAATTCAAATTTATTTACACAAAAATCAATGACAGTACTTTTTGATTCGAGAAATTAGTTCTGTTTTATTCTATTGCTTACAAATAGTTCCGATTTATAGTAACGTTCAATTTAAGCGACCAGTATACTTCTCCATTATAATAAGTTTAGTTCGCGTCACAAAAAAAATAACAGAACTTCTTTCTTTATTTTTAATTTGGTGCAATGTAGCTATGAGTAGGTGAGGGTGAGAGCCGAAGGAGTGATTAAATGAAATAAGTGAGTTAATTCACAAAAAAAATCTATTATGATATTATTATTTACACACACAAATAACACACGAGAATATCACACCATGCACTTACACACGAGAACGTAAACCAGTCCGAAGCTGTGCACGTTGCGGTGAAGGAATGCACCATGCATATAACTTATTCTCACATAAACATTGTAAATAAAATCAATCATTCCATGTATATATTACGTAATATATGTGTAGATTTAATATTAAAACTGTGTAATTAATACCTTATACCGTTGTGAACAGTTATTTATCACAGAAATTACAAATATTATAATAGAAGGAAGACGAAATCTAGACAGGCTTTTTTTCGGACGGAATGTTTCCATATAAGAATAATTAAATAATATTAAATTCATCGCAACTGAGAATATAGACTATGTGTAATTTCTTTTTAATAATAATAATTATTTATAACGTCTTCATAACCTAAAATAAGCGTATAATATTTATGAGCAGGTAACAAAAAGATTTGTGAATTTACCATTCACCAGATTTCCGTACCGTGGTCCGATTCAGATAATGATAAAATTCTAGCTCTATGCATTGACCCGTCTATCGGCACGGTGACCTTGGAAGGTGAGACAGAATAGCTAGACGGTGCATGTATAATACATATATCGTCGGGATCAGAATCTAAAATAGCCGTTAACACATCGAAGGAATTATCTCTATTATCCGGTATGAAAGCTACGGAATTACGTTTAGCTAAAGGCGTCGTCAAAGGGCTCAGTGTCAACGCGGACAGTTCCGCTACAAACGTATCACTTACAAAGGTGCTGTGAGAGTCATTATTTATACATTCGCAAGACTTACAATCGTCAAATATATTGCGATGGTTAGGCTTGGGCGAAACAGTCGATGGATAATTGATTTGTTCTTGAAGTAAATCAGCAGTGATTTGAGCTTGAATCATTTCGAATGAACTGCCTTTTTTGGCATTTGCACTAAAACTATCTAATTTAAGTAACTTTTTAATGGGCATCAGCGGTGAGTTAGCCAGTTTGTAACTATCACTGCGCTTTATTTTATTAACCGGAGTTTTCTTATTATTTTCCGCGATTATGTCATTATTGTCTAACAATTCACCTTTCGTTTCATTATTACTATTACTTTGCCTATTTGTAAACATTTTCATGACTTCTGCAACTTTTTTACTACCAATTTTCTTAGAATCATTAAGACACTTATCTCTTAGCATTATAGGTGTTTGAAAATTTGGCACGAATGGAATTATATTTTCATGAACACTTAAAGTTTGATCATTATTTCCTATAGCATTACTTGTGATGTAATTCATGATAGAATTTGTGCTAATTTGTGTCTTACCTTTTGTATCATCTTTCGATGGAGACAAGCTGACACCCTCTGCGTCATGTATATTTACATAAGCCCCAGTCCTCGTTATGGCCTCTACAATTCGCGGTAAATCGTGACTACTTTTGGTCGCAGTTGTGGGTTGACTATTAGGCAGAGTCGGTATTTCAGTAACAGGTGTGGCTCTGATTATCATGCTCGGTTTAGGCGGAGGCAGAGTCACGAATTCAGTAGTAACGGGTCCATGAGGTTCTATTGGAGCTTTAATTATCATTTTGCCTAACTGTGGTGATGTGGGTTTACTAGTTGGTGGGGCTGGTTCGTAGGGGAAATCGGTCTCATCGGTAATTTTTACAATATCCGCATTTTCACGTTGAATAACTGAAGTCGTTGGACAAATTTCTTGAACGAATGGCCCGGGTTCGAATGTAGTGTGAGCTCCTTTCCTTCTTTTAAGTGTATCAGATGAATAGATGACCTGGCCTTGAGAATCTAATGTAACTTTTGCTCCTTTTCGTTGTAGTTCGTCTAGTACCACGGATGGTTTCTCTTCTAAGCCGTGTTCTAAATAGTCTCTGCTGTCATTTAAGCAATTAGGTAGTTCATTCAAAGATACATATTCCGTTTCGGGTAGTTTACCGGAAAGTACTGTTTGTAAATTTTTTCTCACAATATCGTTATTGGCATAAGAACCTCTATTTAAGTTCATTTTCTGATTATTATTCTTGACATCTGCAATCGTTACGTAGTCACCGCTATCGTATAAATCTTCAATTGTTTCAGATTCTTTTGAAATTGGCGACTTTTTACTGGATAATTTATTGGGTAGGACCCCTTTTAATTTGCACATTAAATTGTTAAATGGTTGTAGAGAAGTTTTTAATTGATTTTGTGTTTTGCCATTAGACTTCAGAGCATCGTTTGATTTAAATTCTTTATGTTTCTCTTCTGTAGGTAAATCTAACTTCGGTCGACTTGATGTTCTGATTTTAGAGTCAGATATTTTTTCAACAACTTTCTTCTTTACATTGTCTGAGTCTTTGTTGCTGTGTTCACTTTCGTCATCTGAATTAGTGGGCGTAATGACACACATAGAGGGAATTCTCGAACTATTTATTGTTGTTTTGTACCTGAGTCGTTCAATTCGGTCTGTGCCTTCTAGATCTGAGGATTCTGAGTAATCTTGTTCTGATAAACTATTTTTTCCATGAGCACTAGATACAGAATCTTCAATGGGAGAACTCGATGTATTGTGACCTGAATCTGGAGAACTAGTACCAGTACTTTTCTTCGCACTTTCCAACTCAGTTTCGGTATGGACTTCGGCCACAGCTGTTATTTCTCTGTGATTACCTACATTTTTCGTGATAGTAATAGTCGAAGATGAACCTTCACGAATTTCAGGCGACGAATGGTTATAAACTTGTTTGTCAGGATATTGGCGGGCCGGGTTATATCTTAGGCTACTAAAAGGAGATCTAGTGAATGATGAACTGGAACTTCTATCCAAACTAGCATTTGCACTGTGTATGTTATTTCCTCTACTTCTGTTAATTTTTGTTAAAGAACTTTTACGTTCTGGAACCGTTGGACCGATCACCAGAGATCTATCACTTCCAGCTGCCATTAGAGTGGTACACACAGTTCCAGCTGAACTCGTAGTGGTGCTCGTGGAACCCTTACCAAACAACTCATATTCATTTTCAGCTGTCATATTCTGGCTGTTAGACGAAGATGATAATGCATTGCTTGTATGTAAGGGAGTGCTTGGTGAAACTTCTTCTTCCTTTAAAGTTTTCAATCCAGAATCCATATGAAAAGACGTGTAATAACCTTCCGTGTCACAGGAGAATTCTGAACTAGTCTCTAAATCTTCATGCAAGTCATGTATTATATCGGGTGTAAGAGTGCCCTCGCTTGTAACGCTGCCAGAGCCCGAATTGTTTAGAAATCTTCTTCTGCTTATTATTGAACTTGGCGGCCCGTGGTGGAAATTGAGGGAATTATTGGAGGTAGCAGCTGAAGTTGTACTCTTCGGAGGGACAGTTGTAGTAGTGATCTCAGAACCAATACTAGTCCTCCCTGATTCCGAACTTGCGGACCAATTCCCGCTCGACGAGTGTGGTTCATCTTTACCAACGCCAGATCGCCGCGATCTTCTGTGCGCTGATGTACTCCGTAGTTTTACCCCGCCATTTATTGTCGCTGTAGTTGGAATGCTAGTTGGAACCCCTATGCTCTTTTCTGATGAGGAATATGATGCACATCTCTGATGCGATCTTCGGTCTTCTTCTCCAGGGCGTTTTTTCCGCATTGTAACTGCTTCTGGAACCTGAGGTTCTTCTACTTTTGTAGGAGACATAGATTCTTTATTTTTTTCTGTTTTTGAAGTGTCTTTAAAGCTGTCTCTACTAGCGCTAGGCGATCTACCTATCATTTTTAGTCTAGATTTTCCCCATTGCTTCAGACTGTTGAAATGACTTTTCTTAGTTACAGGATCGATAGGGCTTTTCTTAAGTAAGTCGCTAGACCGAGATCTGGTGACAGTGTTATCTTCAATTTCTTCAGATGCCACAGCATTTGATGTATCGCTATGATAGAACAAACCAAGCAAAGCATTAGTCACACGCTAGGGGCAGAACTATGTAGACAATCTTCAAATAACACCGCTTAGTCTTGTTACAGCGGGATCATATGAAGACGTAAGTAATTATGAAGCTAATGAACAAATGGCACTATTAGTGTTCAAGTGCACAAAACATTGATTGTCTTTGTTTTTCATTCGGATATGAATTTGCAGGATGACTGAACAATGACAATCGGGAACAAAAAATGTATTCACAGAAGCAAGAGTAATATGAACGGGTTAATTAAAATGTGTGCTGTTTTTATTGCACATTTTAAGCTCACCACACAGTACTGTGCTTTATGGTTATCATAGTTAATTGTTTTTAAGATTACATTATCTACGGATATAGAAAAAGATAGTACAAAACAATAACAATAATAGAGGTAGGTAGATAATATAATCCACGTGTACAGTGCAAACTAGAAGCTTACCCAGCTATAGCCTCTCTAAGCTCTTTCTGATCAGTGCCCGAAATGGTGTTTCGTCTTTTACCGCGCGGTTTTCTTGTCCGCGTCCTTCTTTTCACCGTGTCCGTTTCGCCGGCCGCGCTCTCTATGTGGAGCGACTTTCGGGAACTACACATTCTATCGAAGAACTTCCCACTTGTATCTATCGCCACAAGTTCCGGAGGGAATCTGCAAATTCAGAAACAGATTTATTTTCATATGTATACGAATTTGATAGAACTATAATTTTTTTTTAGTTATTTCATGAAAGAAGTAAAGGAGTATGGGATTAAAAGGATATGATTAATTTACTGTAGTTCTATTTATTACAATTTTATAAAAAAGATTTTCAGATTAATCTATACGATAAAAGCTACTCGGTATTATTGTCACAAAGATTAGAAAAGAAAATAAAAAACAAAGAAGACAAACTTATTGAAAAGTCCATTAAGACAGGTAACCCGTGGCCCACTATCTCTTCAGAAGTGATATTGGGCGTAGGTACTAGGTATTCCTCCTGTTAGCCTATGTAATAAAAGAGTAAGTATCACACCACCACAGGGTAATACAACTGCTTATGTGTTAGCCTATGCAAAAAAGTGTAGGAAGGTTAAAATTCTCACTTAGAAGCTATGACTCGGAGCTGTTCTTCCGGACTGGGCAGCCTGTGGTCTATGGGCTCGTGGTCGCCGGAGCCGCAATCGGACAGCTCGTCGGGGGTGAGGGTCACGCCGCTCGCGATGCGCATGGACGCGTCCGGGTACGTCGTCACTTCGCCGATCGCTTCTCTTGACGTCCATTTTCTCAGTTGTTCCACCACTGACGGCTGGAATGTTCAAACAATGCAACATTGACTGACGCTTAATTCATGTCAAACATATATCAGTCATTTTTGTATAAGGACTTAAGATCACAGGCATATTTATTAAAAAAAAAACGTAAATCACGTCTGTAATCCCCGAAGAGATAGGCAGAAGAGTGTAGTACACTGCCTCGTTTCGCCAGTTACATTTACGTCACAATATGGAAAAGGGTCGTGAGTCTATTGCCATACACCGGGCACAAATCTAGACTCCGAGCCACTACCAGAAATTCCAATTTTAGAAAAATCCAATAGTACTCGACCCGGGATTTGAACCCAGGATCTCTCGATCAGCAGTCGCGTTTGCAACCAACACGACCAACGAGGCATATTTATTAACTTATGTAATATTTATTTTTTGACTTGACTGCTTCTAACTTCAGGCGTTCACAGTAACAGCAACAAAGGGCCACGATGTAACGGCCAATAGGCGTTGAAAGTGTCTACATGGATGCTATTAACAATTCTATGTTCCTGCGGATATTGACAGACCCATATTATAATATTATTAAGAATTGTGCTTAAGTATCTACAGCCTTAACTCACGAATGTTTAATTAAACATGCCTGAGTTAGGCAGGTAAGTATTCAACCACGTATATAAATATTACATTTAATATTACAATTTTAACGATTGCCTACAATTGTAAGTAATAATGCAATCCTTACGATATGTGTCTCAACTTCGACATCAACTTTATGACAGATGCGTCTCCTCTTAGAACTCAGCACGGGCGTGCACAGCAGGTACGGTGAGTGTAGGGAGTCTTTGCGTAGCTGGTCGAGGATGGAGCTCGAGTGGCTGTCCGTCGTTGCTCGCTCGTACAAGTTACGTAAACACACCGGCCTGGAACGTTTCAAAAGTGGCTTATGAACCGACTATTATAAATTGAGGTTTGTTTAGAACAGTTAACGGGTCAATACGTTGCAAGAAAAAATGTGTTCCCCAGTTCGTTCCAAATTAGTTCTTTTTGCAATTCTAAATCTTAAATTAGCATCCAACGTTAAATACATTATGAAAGGAACATACAGCAATGAGTAAGCTGATGTGTTCTGGTAATTATAATGACCTCGTAACAAAAAGTACGACTGTGTACGAAGAATCGAATTAAAACAGTACCATCTCCTCATGGCATTACTATATCTTTGCCAGTACGTTTAATGATGTTAATCATTTATCTTCTTAGCAACCGCTTAGCAGCATGTTTTGCTTGTGCGCATATAATTTTGTGTGCTTAATATTTTGAATGCTTCAATAATTACACGACCTTGTGCAAACTCAATCATAAATAGTTTTTTTTATTTTTAGCAAGCGATAAATAAGTGGCTACATTTTTCAACAATCAGCTAGTCTTTCCAACAGTATAACGTTAGGTTGAAAGAGAATAATAGCTTATCGAAATATAAATGTAATTACATAATGAATTATTTTACATATTAATGTAACTTTATTGACTTTTTAAAATTAAATATTTATTAACACTTGCCGTAACGGTGAAGGGAAACATCGTGATGAAATCCTACGAGTTCTCCATAATGTTCTCCAGGGCATGTGAAGTTTCTCAATCACTCTCATTCTGAAGTAAGACTAGTGTGCAACAGTAAAACAATAAAACGATTTATAATTATTAAGGTACTTTACCTCGTATCCGGCGTGAATAGGCCCTTTTTTGGGGAATGGTTGGCCGTGTAATGGATTTTGCGTATCGCAAAATCCGACAGGCTTCCCTCGGCTGAAACAAAAAAATGAGAGACATTAATATTTCATATACTAACAACTTTCATTGAAACCAACGTTTAGATACATTCGTAAGTGCATAAGTAGTAGGAATAGACAGTGAACATTAATATGAAATTTTGCGATTGTCGATCAAGCGTAACAAACTAGGGTTGGGCTAATATGTTGGTTAGATAACATCGAGCGAATAGGGTCGATTTAATGCAAAAGATAAAAAAAAGTATCGAATTTTGTTGCACGCTGTCACCTATATATAAAAACAAGGATTTGTCATACGTAATATATCAATAAAAAATGATAAAACGAAATTGAACGTAAAAAAGTTTTATTTATATAAAATATTCTTCCTTTCTACACCTTCCAAATATTCTTGTAAAAACGAAGCAAACAGTGAAATGCCTGAAGCCTTAAAACGAAAGCTTTTATAATAATAAGATAGTTAATAATGCATTATTAAAACCTTTGGTAGATTTTATAATAGACATTTCACTGTATTCACTCTTAGATACTAAAACTCATAAAATCACCTAACATTACGCCTGTAATTCCTGAATAAGTAGGCAGAGGAGTGTAATACACTCCCACGTTTCACCAGTTACGTTTACGTCCCACTATAGAATAGGGGGTGGACCTATTGCCATACATCGGGAACAAATCCAGACTCCGAGCCACTACTAAACATTTCTACTAGAAAATCTAAGTTGGAAAAATCCAATATTACCCTACTCGGGATTTGAACCTAGAACCTCTCGATCAGCAGTCGCGCTTTGCAACCACTCGACCAACGAGGCAGTCGAATGTAAAAACCGTGCAATACCAAAATGACAAAATGTACAACCTTAGACAGTGTTATTGATTTATATTGGTCTGTAAATAAAATGTGCGCATTAGGCTGGTTTGTGGGAGAAAATAATAAGCCATTATGTATTACATGTAACGTGTTTTACGTTGGAGTGTGTTACTCACAGCTGGCGGGTGCCGAATGCACCTGCATGAGTGCTCGCACTTAAACGCTTGTAAACTTATATGGTGGATGATTCTACTTGTGCTATAGTTGATTATCTGCAATTTATTGCATTAATGTAATTGTAATGTAATTGCATGTATGTAATTTTACATCATAATATCTGTACATTTTTTTTTATCTTCGATAACAGTGTAAGTCCTCCTAACTGTAGCTACATATCCGGCACGTGGCCAGCGTGGCAGACGATGGCCTTAATCCTTTTGATTCTGTGACGACACCTGAGTCCAACAGTAGAACTATAAAAAGGTTGGTGATGAATCACTGATTGAAATTCGATGTCAATTATCGAATCCACATAAATCTTTCTCATTTGCATAAACGTGACGTTCATTTTTCAAACACCAAACGAATTTTATTCACTGTATTCTAACGCCTTTTCATAAACGAGACATTCTTCTTTTAAACAAACATCAAGCGTTTGTTTGAGAAGTACTGCATAAAAATGTAGCGAATATAAGCTGTGCCGTGTACAAAATTAAAGCTCAGGAAAACGTAAGCTCTATATAGAGCAGATCGTGGAATTTATGAATGAGAGCGCTGATGTGATACTTCAAATGTTGCACAGAATTACTCGTATGTGGGTTACAGAGAGTTCATTCCACCACACTCTCCGTAGAATTTCAGCGTGAAATAAATCATAGCAACTCAATCGTTAATAGAGGGATTTTTTCAGGAAAGCTGTAAGTGTATATTATTGTAATGAGTTTGTGATACTTTTACAAATATGTTTTAGTTAAAACTTAACTCCATAGTTCTAAAATTGTTTTATTGTTACTGTACTGTAAACTGTGTTATTGTTGTAAAACTGTGTGCATGTATTTGACATTTTTACCATGAATGTTATTATTATAACGATGTAAAAATTTGTAATAAAACAAAGTTGATTTTGTTGAGAAAATTATGAAGATACGAACATTTATCATTGACGATTTTAAGTTTACTGCAGTACGAACGTCGATTATAAATAAATATGGTCCTTATTTTGACAATAACCGTATTTTACCTACAGTAAATGCAAATATACTCAACATTGTTTGGTTCGCTACGTCCAACTTTAAACAGGTGTACAATAAATTTAAAGTACATTACCTATACAGATAAATTAATATCCAATTTATAAAATATTGCTCTAATTTTATCGTAACTAATACATACATACATACAATATCCTCACGCCAGGTCCCTATCGTAGCTATTGATTTAAAAAAATCATAGTGACAATTATATTTTATATATCCATACATACATACATACATATCCTCACGCCAGGTCCCTTACGGGGTAGGCAGAGAGCACGGAGTGCCAAATATCAGTATTCTTACAGACCTGCCGTGCTTCTTCCACATTCATCACTTTCTTCATACATGCTCGCCGGTTTC
>DWEH01000264.1:0-12803 GCA_018245815.1 Apyrrothrix aesculapus | reverse complement strand
TATAAATGTTTCTAATGTTTTACGAGAAACAGTTGAGCAAAATTCGAATATACGTAACATGACGCCTATAATCCCCGAAGAGGTAGGCAGAGGAGTGCAGTACACTCCCACGTTTCACCAGTTACGTTTGCACCTCATTATGGAATAGGTAGTGAGTCTATTGCCATAACCGGGTACAAATGTAACCCCGAGCCACTATTAGAAATTTGTACTAGAAAATCTAAGTTAGAAAAATCTAATAGTACCCAACCCGAGATTTGAACCCAGGACTTCGCGATCGGCAGTCGCGCTTGCAACCAACACGACCAACGAGGCAGTCAATACGAAAATTGAAAATAAAAAATCGAATATGAACGAAGAAACGATAATAATTAAATAACTGAAACACAGTAAGTGAAGGTACAAGTGTATCAACTTTGTTGTAAAATCTCATTCGCATACTCGTATATATTTGTTGTTTTCCGGACGTAATTTACAACAGATAGGTACGACCGGCGCGCTCCAATTTCCTTTTATGACCCGTTACTCAGCAACATGGTGTCATTATACGGTTTAGGGGAATTGAAGCATAGCTTTCATGTGAAATGTTATCCTACAGGATTGTTAGCTAAATAAAGCAATAAATTTCTGAGGGCTGTTGAAAGTCCTTTAACGTATTCGATGTATGAACACAGCATAACAACAGATTTTCAAATGTAAGCTTGAGGACTTTTTGCGATACTGAATTGCTCATACATTGATAACTTATAAAGTTTATTCCTC
Source organism: Apyrrothrix aesculapus (assembly GCA_018245815.1). Lineage (NCBI taxonomy): Eukaryota > Metazoa > Arthropoda > Insecta > Lepidoptera > Hesperiidae > Apyrrothrix > Apyrrothrix aesculapus. The sequence continues at coordinate 12,041 of DWEH01000264.1, read as the reverse complement.
TTCAAAGTAGGTATTATTCGCTCTCTTTTGGTACACCGATGCAAGAAAATACTTCGATTGTCAATTATTGTAAGTTATTAGATAAAATACTTACGATGTGTTGTGCGCCGGATGTAATTTACAACAGATAGGTACCAAGTACGCGCTCCAATTTCCGTTTATGTGCCGTTAGTCAGCAACACGGTGTCATTACACGGTTTACGGGGGGTTAAAGAAGAATTTTTATGTGAACAGTTATCCTCCAGCTAAATGAACTGGTTAAATTTTAATTAAAGCGTTAATTACGGTAAATATTGTAAGTTTATACACATAATATAAATAATGCTAATCAGTTAATTTCTACTGGTCCGTTGGTTCAGTGGTTAGTGTCTGACTGCTGGGCTGGGGGTCTTCGGTTTGATCTTCCGCCTGATTGAATATTTGTGTGATGAACACAAGTATTTGTTCTGTATCTGAGTGTAAAAAAGAAGTATCTATATAAGTATATATTTATATGTACCTATGTAGTTTCTCAACCGCCTGGTTACCAAAATACAAGCTTTTTACATTTTGGGATCATATGGCCGTGTGTGGTTGCCCCAAAGTATTTTATTATTAATAGTAATGTTATACGGTTCATGTTCAATGTTTTATTACTATCAGGGTGCAATATTAGTACCTGACTATGATTTGGAGATAAATATATATATTATATGTTCCATTTTTGATAGGTTTTATTTATATGCATATGCTAAAACTTTACTTTTATAATGTTTCAAATGAGCATAACAATATATTGTTTGTATTTTTTGAATTCATGTATTTTTTGCACAATTTCGTATGGTGCAAACATAAAAATGTTTTCAATTTAGTCGTTTAGAACTAAGAATTATTTCCATTGTATGTTAATGTACTTAATGTAACTTTAATTAAATTTCACCCCAGTATTGACCCCCCATTTATCTCATATTAGTTGTAATAATTGTATTATAATAGTCCTAATAGATTCGGCTATCCGTTGGACCCCGCTTCATAATAAACAAATTTACACTATTTGCAAGTTCAAATGTTTCCAAATTAATAGTACATTAAATTAAATTTAAAAAGACGCCTCTTTTTCCAGCTGTTTTTACTATTTTATACCTTGCTGGTAAAATCTCCCAAAGTTCTCCTCAAAACTCTTCTTAAGTCTGCAGATTGGTTGATCTTTACTAGCAAATTTCCAGGATTTACCCGCGCTAAGGGAGCCACGATAACCACTCATTAACGTGCCCGTCATCTTCGTTGTGATCGTTAAATAACTGTTCTTTAGGTTTTTAGCCGTTTTAAATTCTTGACCAGACGCATTGATTCATGTTTCATTCAAACCTTACTGGAGTAGCACGGGGAAATAATATCCAGGGCAGCACAGAAGTAATAATAATAATAATATCTTGGGACATCTCCACACACGGCCATCTGATCCCATACTAAGCATCAAGAGAGCTTGTGTTATGGTAACCGGACGACTGATAAACTACTACTAAGTGTTATTAAATTGCAGCCAAAAAGCAATTTGTTGAATAAATTGAGCGCGTATATTAATTTAGTTACCCATTAAAATTTTTAATTCACTTCATTTAAACCAAAATACATCGTTTTTGTACATAAACAACAATAATGCATTTATTGGAACTTAATTAGAGCGGTCTGAAATAATCAAGCATAATTTGATTCGTGAAATTCGAAGCAATAGCAATAATAAGCAATATTTTCATTATGAATTATTGGAACTATTGAAAACTGTATCCAATGCCATTATTGCATCTTTTCCTGTCTCATAGCAGCAATGCTTGCTTTTTCAGTTTACTATAATTTATTGTATTTTGAAATGCTCCGCCTCGTTGGTCAAGTGGTTCGCGACTGCCGATCGAGAGGTCCTGGGTTCAAATCCCGGGTAGGATACTATTGGATTTTCAATGTAAAAAAATCTAGTAGTGGCTCGGAGCCTAGATTAGTGCACAGTGTATGGCTATAGGCGTATGATACCTTATCTACTCCATGGCGTACCTATTCCATGATGGGACTTAAATGTAACAGGTGAAACGTGGGAGTATACTACACTCCTCTGCCTACCTTTTCGGGGATTACAGGCGTCATTTGGAGCTTCATAATTATGATCGTCATCCTCATCAGCCCACGTTATTACACTGTTCGACACAAGTGTCTTCTGACAATTTAAAGGGTAATCTTATGAAGGTAATTAATTCTATGAACTTCATTTAAAGAAGCTTTGTTTGCTTTGCTTGCTCGCTTGCTTGAAGCTTTGCTTGGAGCATAATATATATCTTAGTTGATGTCTTTGTTTCAATGGAATGTACCAAATCTTCGCCATCATCCTCAACCGTTTTATTCCTCCACTGTTTGAACCGGATCTCCTGAGATTGAGAAGAGTTACGGTCATAGTTTACTAAGCTGACAAAAACCAGCTTTGCAGGAGAAATGACAATCATAAATTATTTTACGTGCCAAAGTAAAAATCACTACAGCACACAATAATGCCTGACCATCCTTTTATCTATTCGTCCAACGCTCACGAACAATCGGTTCATTGTGTTACGGGAGACAATAGCGCTAAACATGGGCTCAAAAGATCCGTGATATATGTCAGTCATGTATCTGTAGGTATAAGTATGAAAACAAGATTAGTTAAAGACATTTTGAATCACGTTCTTCTCGTTATCAATGAAATATTTTATCGCTCTGGATATAATATGCCTTACGCAAAAGTAAATGATCACCATCAAACCACTGTCGAATATGGATTTCTAGAAATGAGAAGGGCCAAATAAATAAATATATACAATCAACGAATGCTGAGGAGATGGCAGTCTCATTCTGTCAATTTAAATCTATCAGTGAAAAGGTTTAGTTAATTCGATTCTTTGCATTGTTTTTGAAGACGTTTTTTGTAAGATTATTGGTATGTTATGCATGTCAAATGCGTTGGTGATGAGGCTATGGGAGCAAGGTGTTAGTACTGGAGTTTACTGTCCTCCGATACTTTAATATCAGCATCATACACCAGAGCTCGTATCACTAGGGGATAATTTTTGGATTTCCATATAAACGGCTTAAGAAAAATTTGCGGTCAAAATAACATTTGTAATTTTTACAGAATGCCAAGTTTTTGCAATTATACTTCAAGCTAAGAAAAATTCCAGATTTTTCGTTGATACTGTAGCTAATTTTCGTAATAATCACAAATAATGCTTCGAGCCCATTTCCAGACTTAGCTATATTCTTTAAATTTGACTATTCTGCAATATTCAAACGCCGGATAATCTGTAGGGTTTAGTTTGTCAATATATTTCAATACATTCAATACATAATTTTGATTTTATTCTTTAATTCTATTTTTGAGATGTCTCAACGTAATGCAAAACGTTAATAAATGTTTTTTCCAAATAACCATCCCAAATAATAATTTTCAACCGAGCAACGGGACATTAGCAAGCAACATTTCTAATAAAATCCACACACAAAAATTTAAAATAAATCTTAAAACGAACAAAAGGTTTCGATACGTTATATAGTCGGAAGTTATCGAAGCTCTTGTTTAGAGGCATTGTTCTGGCATTGAACGATGGGCCAATTGTTTGGGGGCACTGGACACATAGATAAATGAATTCAGAGAAATAACTCGGAATAGCTACGTTGCGATACACATTTTGTTGATCCATTCACATTTGTCCTCGTCGTATATTCTTCCACGTCTCCTAACACAATGCACATTTATATTTTAAATTGTTTCAATCAGCATAACTAGATAACTACATACAATGATGTAATTAACCATTCTAAGTTTAATCGAGTTTACTGATAACATTTTTACTGTGCGTTTTGGTATTTGGAAATGTGGAATATACATCCAAATCGAAGGTTTCCTACAACAATCTAATAACAGAAAATATAACATCAAACCTGTATATCCCCGAAGGGGTAGGCAGAGGTGTAGTACACTCCCACGTTTCACCAGTTACGTTTACGTCCCAATATGGAATAGGTGGTCAGCCTATTGTCATACACCGAGCACAAATCCAGGCTCCGTGCTACTGCAATCTAATAAATGTCATAATGTATTCGTTCAATAGATAATAGTTTATCTATTTTAGACATGGGCTCAAAAGAGGCTTTGCTGCTTACAAGTCATACGACACAAACAACAAATGGTTCAAAATTACACTGTAATTTGAATAAGACCCGAACCTTGAATAACCTTTAATTTGAATAAGACCTGAATATTAACCGCATTGTATTGTGCTATGCACAATGGTCCCGGTTACTTCACCGCTGTATTCATACGGCCTAATTCTGTACAGTCTGCCGTACGAAAACTTTTCCCTTAACATAAAGCTACGAACATGCTAACATTATCTTACAGTGGCAAAGATGTAAAGCACTGGTTGACTGGAACATTATGAAAAATTGCACGTTTGATTTTGAATCTAATCCGCCTCAATCGAAAATATTGATCTTAGAATAATATAATATCTTGGGACATCTTCACACACGGCCATCTGACCCCGAAGCAAGCATCAAGAGAGCTTGTGTTATGGTAACCAGACGGCTACATATAAATATATACTTATATAGATTTTTTTTTAACCCAGACCCAGAACAAATACTTGTTGCTCATCACACAAATATTTTTTCTGGGTGGGAATCGAACCCACGACCCCAGCGCAGCAGTCAGGTTCACTAACCACTGCACCAACGGGCCAGTCAAAGTAAGAAGTAGTAGAGTAGATAGAGTAAACAATAGAAATTATTTGTTAAACATTCAAATAACTTCCATCGTCATAATGTATGTTTTGTATTAGTTCATCCACGGTCACAGGTCACCTGTAAAAAGATATGCCCACGCCTTTCGAATCCAGCTTCTGCCTACAGTCTTTCGCCGAGCATCAGCCCATTTGTCAAGTAAATTAGATTTAAAAATATATATTTACTTCACCCGCCTTGTCAAAAGTCGATGGATAATAAGTAAATATCTTGGGACATCTACACACACGGCCATCTGATCCCGAAGTAAGCATCAAGAGAGCTTGTGTTATGGTAACCATGCGGCTGATAAACTACATATATACATAGAAATATATACTTATATAAATATATTTTTTTACACCCAGACACAGAACAAATATCTGTGTTCATCACAGAAATATTTATTGTGGGTGTGAATCGAACCCACAACCCCCGGCGCAGCAGTTAGGTTCGCTAACCACTGCGCCAACGGGCCAGTCAGATGTAATTGATGTAGCTATAATTCTTTTAAATCCTGGGATTCTTAAGCAATGAAACTACTCGTTACCGAATTGTTGTAGAATCTTCTCAGGTGTCACGGAATTTGTGCGAGATTTGTTTTTTGGAGAAACGAGTTTCTTCTCAAAATCTTCCGGCGTACATTTCACCTGAAAGTGTAATAAATTTGTATGCACTTTTACGATTATTATTATTGTCTTCACGCCACGTGCATTACGCGGTAGACAGAGAGCACCGAGGGCCAAATATCTCAATTTTAATCGTAGATAAATTGAAAGAGAACGCCATAACAAATTAAGAACTGCTACCGATTCACAAGATGTTACAGCCATGAAAAAGAATCCCTATAAGCAACTCAATGAATACTTCAAAATACAACATACCTCTTTCCACATCTCATACAATATCACTGCACAGATAAGCGAATATTCAATTGTGCAGGGAAAAAGAAACGGTGACGCGTTTCTGAGAAGAGCGCCCATAACATTCGCTCTTCTACAGGGTGTTTCTATGGTTTCGTTGTATGTATTCGGTTGTAGCAGTGTGGAGTGTTGTAGATGATGTATCTCGTGTTTTGTCTCCTCCACCAGGACGTACAACCACTCACACAGGTTAGTGGCGATCATATGCATAAACCCGAATCTTTGAATCAGTTTGTAACTTCCCAGTTCGATGTCTTGATTCGTGAGAAATATAAATTGCATTTGAGCGAGTGTGAGGATCATCCGTAGGGCTGGTGTCAGCGCGGAAGCGACAGATCGGCATTTGTCAGTCATTTCGAAGTATTCTCCAAACTCTAAGCCACTGTACACCATTGATCCAATACCGAAAGCTGCAAAATATGTTTACGATTACAATAGCATTGAAAGCGTTACCTACTATATCGTTTGATGTTAAATTTTTATTGTATGACTTACAGCAGTAATTGCTCAATGGTTTAAAAGTGAGTTTTCAAAGCGAGTGTCCAGGGTACCAATTCCTAGCAGGCATCTTTGACTGACCTTACGAACTTATGTGCGTTTTCATTATTATACATTGACTGTCTCTGGTTCGAGTGGTTGCGTATGCGACTGCTGATCGAGATTTCCTGGGTTCGATTCCCGGGTCGGGTACTATTGAATTTTTCTAATTTATATTTTCTAGTAGTGGTCCGAAGTCTGGACTTGTGCCCAGTGTATGGTAACAGACTCACCCCTTATTCCATAACGGGACGTAAATTTAACTGGTCTTCTAGGATTATAGGCGTGATTTTACGTATACACTGTCCATAGAAATCGAACCTATAAGCCCAGGCTCAACAGTTGGAATAATGAACCACTGGATCAAGTGGCCAGTCAAATATTAAGAAGATGATTGTTACCTATCGCTCCCAATCTCAGGTAAAAGCTTCCGTACCGTGACACCTTATGCTTAGCATTTGACTTTTCTTTCGGTGTCGATTTACCGTTCCTATCCTCCTTGTCTGGTTTCTCTGAAATGTTCAATAAAACATTGTTAACAACGCGTGCATGAAACAACAGACGCGTATATACTTTTTGTGGTAACTTTAATGATAGTATGTGCTTGAATCGTTACTACAATACGAACTAAAGAAGATTATGTTCCTTGCGGTGGTCATTATGCAAACGAGATGCGATTTTAATGTCGCATTTTGTTAAGCAAATGCGACTAATTACTGTGCCTTATGCATTCATCACGAATGTTGCGTTTTGTTAAAAAAAGGAAATAAATTATTAAATGTAAAGGACATTTATGTGACATTAAATGTATTGTTTTAATAATATTGTGTAGCACACTTATTGATAATTAAGAATAGAGATGAATGGCAAAAGTTGGAAGAGGCCTATATGTCAAAATACACGCTGACCTTTAAACCGGAAAACCCGACATGTTAGAGCTGTCTAATTTAGTATTTTAGTTGTCAGCGGTAAAGACGTAATCATAGTTCGGACTAGGCTAGTATTTTAGAATTTTAAAAATGTAATGTTCGATAATCAGCTTGTTCACTTTATTGCGTTGCAGTCTGTTAATCTTACAAAACAAACTTCACTTATGTACTGTACATGGTCATAGTGCGAACGGTTTTACGCAGTAACGTGTATTTTAGGTACTAAGTTACTCGCCACTCGATTAAAACACTAGCCTAGTCTAAACCAGGTTATGAAAAAATCTATTCTTACCGTGCTCGTGTATAATCATATTGACTGCCTTTTGTCGCATCAGGTTGCTGTATTGGAATATGACAAACATTATCGAAACCAGGTATAGGTACATATAGAATCCCTGAAAAAAAATATTGCATAAAATATCCAAGGTCTTTTCATTGTGAGTAATTTATTTCAAACACCGATAAAGAGTTAGCTACTCGCTTTCAATCACCTGGTAATAAGTGTCCGGAACGCCGTTGGCTATCACTTCGGTTATAGGAAAGGCTAGACCCAATACTACCAGAAGTTTCGTGTACAGGGCAGATAAGGCCTTGCTTAGCGCTTCACTGTAAAAGATTCATAAACTTAGTTAAAAACTATAATTAAGAGAAGAATTGTTTCTTTACATATGCGGTTATGTATCATGTGATAAGAGTTTTAACATAACATCATACCTGTATTCCCCGATGGGTAGTCAGAGGAGTGCAGTACTTCCACATTTCGCACACTTCCACATGGAATAGGGGCGAACTAATTGCCAAAAACCGGCTTTTATAGAACTATGTACCATAGATTAAGTTTTAAAATCTGATATACTTAAGTCGATGATTGGTGTTCTTTTATTTATATCCGTCGCGTAAAGTATGGCCTAGTGTTGAATATGAAGGCGTTTTACATTTTAATTACATGAACTGTCACGCGTTATAACTGAACGTTCGCAGGCATTGTCAAGCTGTCTATCTATTAATAAATAAAGGTGGTCTGAATGGTGTTGACGCGCTGTAGGCGTCTCGCATTGTGGCCGATATAATGCAGACGGCACGCTATACAACTGAATATTATTCACCTCTAAATAGGTCTGTGGTTCCCATTTATTCATAGCTAAGTGGCTCACTACATACTTTGACGAGGGGAGGCGTATTTCAGTATGAATAAATACCCGTAAACACTGATTTATCGTTTGGCTCATACACGCCTATGAACAAATGTGAAAAAATATTCATTATGGTTTTGGCGTAAATTATGGTATACATTATCATTAACAAATATGATAAGTCTGGAAATGCAGAAACAGTGAATGATTAGATAACTATCATGACGTTCTTTCGAGTCGTAGGCGAGAGTCACTTCGATTACTCTAGGTTTAAAAATTTTCTGTACATATTCTTTGGATTAATACGTTTATCTCGCTGACTATCGTTTTAGAAATGTTCTAGTGGGTAATCACCCACTAGAACATTATTATATTGTAATTTGTATAATCATACAAATTGATATTCTTACTGTCCCATAATCTCCGCAGTGGATTGGTGTGGCTCGTGGTTGGTAGAGGCCACTGAGGTTCTCGACTGGGGCGACAGTTCGGCGAGGAACTTCCGCTGAGTCGCCGCGCACAGAGCCAGCGCTTGCGACGGTCGACGGAACGCCGCGATGATCATTGATGGTCGGCTGCGTAGCAACATACAGTTTATTTCTCACGTAAATTTCATAATATCCAGTCTATTTCTCACTTCCATTTAATAATATACAGTTTATTTTTCGCTTAAATCTTATGATATACAACTTATTGCTCACTACATATTATAATATATAGTTTATTTATCACGTTTCACTAGTTACGTTTGTGTCCCATTATGGGATAGGGTGTGAGCCTATTGCCATACACCGGGCACAAACTACTAGGACACCACACTCCGAGCTACTACTGGTAATTTCAAGTCACAAAAATCTTAAGTTTGGCACGCCTCAGGAATCAGACCAAGGATATGTTGATCAGTAGTCATGCTTGAGACCACTTGACCACTTGACAACGAGGCAGTTGCGTAAGCAAGCACACTTCGAGAAATATAGCTTTATGAAGTGTTTTAAAGGTATTTTGTTTGAATATTATGGTACAACTTAAATGATGGTTGTTGTAAAGTTAATATTGAGAATGTATTAATGAAATATACCCTAGCTACTAATTTCGTACCCCATGAAGAGCATGGCGTGAAGAACAAAATAATAATATATCTATTTATAAAATCACGCTAGGTCCCTTACGAGATAAGCCAAGTGTACTGAGTGTCAAATATCTCTATCTTTACAGACCAAAAAATAATGCACTAACAAAATACATACTTGGTGTTCAAATTGCTCGCTAGTTTGGCTTCGATGTCATTGGACATGCGGCGGCTGCTGGGTTGCGAGTGGGAGTGAATGATGGGTTCCGCGGCACCCAGCATCGAGCGGGTGCGTTCTCGTAGACGCGTCACATCCGAGTAAGACGCATCATCGCTGTCCGAAAAAAAAAATTAAATACGACAAACTATTTTAAACTTCTCGCTATGAAAGTCTGCTGGCTATTAAATTATCCATCTAATGAAGCAAGAAAATAGCGGGAAGTTCCAGGAAAGGCCTATAGGGCCTGTGTTTGTTTTTTTTTTCATCCTTTTGTCGATCCATTGTTGGACCCAGGTCTCCTCTTAGATTGAGAGGGCTGAGGCCATAGTCTGCGACGCTGGTTTAGTGCGGGTTGGCAGATTTCACGCACCTTAGAGAACAGACAGTACCATATGAATGTATATTTTATTTACATAATACGCAAAATGAATAAACGATTTAATAATATTAAATTTAAAAGCGTGTTTAGAAAATCAAGCGCAATCATTGTTTTTTTTTTACATAGCTCATTTTAATATTCTAATATGTATTTAATGAAGCTCTTCTTTAAAAATTACAATAAAGTTTAGAAAGGTTATGAGTAATTTGTAACTTAATTAGATAATTTGAAGTTATTTAGAAAACAGGAACAAAGTGTTTTCCCCTTAATAGAAAATTACGTTTACGTCCCATTATGGAATAGGTGGTGAGTCTATTGCCATACACCGGGCACTACTCCAGACTTCGAGCCATTACTAGAAATTCTAATTTTAGAAAAATCTGATAGTACTCGACCTGGGATTCGAACCCAGGACCTCTCGATCGGCAGTCGCGACCAACACGACCAACGAGGCCAACCAACCAACCAACCATGTTATCGGACATATGTGTTATAAAAAAGTAAACCATTTATTTATTACGTTCATAGTGACAATGTCATACACATTATAGCCCGTGGTCAAACAGCAGCACAGCGTAGGGATTTATAGAGAGATATATCGAATGTAAATATTTCATGTATTACGGTTGAATTTAGAGAACCGCTGGACTAGTATATTTATTTACGAAGGAATTTAAAATAAAATGCAGAAGAGATGTAGAATGGATGATGTCATGTTAAACGGTCTGTCAAACGTCAAGCAATTACGATACATACTGCATCCACACACATGTCTCAATGCATACATTTCAAAAGTCATGTTTTGTACAGTACAGTATACATCAAAAGAGCTTGAGGAAAATTGATGTACCAGAACTTTTCATTTTCTTAAATAATACATCTCTAATTAAAAGCGTAACGTAATGTCAGGCCTGTTATGCCCGAAGAGGTAGGCAGAGGAGTGTAGTACACTCCTATGTTTCACCAGTTACGTTTACGTCCCACAATGGAATAGAGGGTGAGCCTATTGCCATACACCGGGCAATATCCAGACTCCGAGCCACTACTAGAAAGTTGTAATAAAAAATGTGAGTTAGAAAAATCCAACAGTATCCGAACCGAGATTTGAACTCGGAACCTCTCGATCAGTCGCGCTTGCAACCACTCGACCAATGAGGCAGACAGTCACATCCCTAATGAATGCTATTTTAGCATACAATAATGTCCGTATGTGGTAAATTTAAAATTAAGTTACCATACATAAACAATAAAGGGTAAATAAATACATAAATTTATGTACGTACTAGTTACCTGTTAATCTAATAATAAGGATAAAATTTTAGTGAAAAAAGAAAGCAAATGACATGAATAAAATAGCAATTTATATATACATGTAATTGTTCACACATCAAACGCCGATAACATTAAGATAAGAGGATATAGGAGGTAGCCTATCGGACGTTTCTTAAAATACAGACGTTTTAAAATAGTATTTGACCGCGAATAATACAACACTGACCTTGTCTATGGTACCTACACTGAATATTGTGTATCAAGTTGATAGAAAATAAATATTCATAAACAACTTCAAACATCCAACGCTATCCATATTTAAAGAGGCGATATGAACTGTCGTTGTATTGAACTATTGCGACTGGGAGTCTGTGAGCGCAAAATCTTCAAAATGTGCATCCGTTTGCCGGAAATATCCCCTAAGCCTCGTTGTACGCTCGCCGCAGCGGCTCGATATGAATATATAACGCTTTATATCTATTTTATCCATGAAACGCTTTAAGAAAATACCAAGTAATATTTATTTCCCATAAATCATAAAGACGTATGCATAAGAGATTTCAATGTAATACTATGTTTACATTTTGACCATTATTGATACCAAAACTAATTTTGAAATTTGTTTCAGCGTTTGCTACTAAACAAGCGTATCATATATTGTCTCTGCAAAAAGATTATCTTTATAGGCGATGAATTTGTGCCAATTTGAAATTACTTAGTCTTCCTAACGTCAGTATTAGGGAGCACACAATGTATTAGCATACATTATTAAAAACATATTGTTCAATATCGCAAAT
>DWEH01000263.1:0-12809 GCA_018245815.1 Apyrrothrix aesculapus | reverse complement strand
TTTTTAAGTTTTATGCATTTGCATGGAAGTAAGGCATGATAAACATGTTCCAAGCTAATTTCTGAATTAATATTATATGACGTAAAATGTTTACAGTAATATGTTATAATTGACCATTCAACTTTTTATAATGTGACTTCAGAATAATAATATGACTTCTTTGGTACATGAGATTTTATATAAGTTAGCAATGATACGTTTCTTTCAAAGTTTTTCGTGATATTGCGACAATATGACGCAAACTACTATTAACCTGTTTATAAATAGATATTCAGGTCAAATAGAAATAAAAGAAACATGGGTAATTTAACATATCAGTAACAAATTGTGAATTTTATGTGATCCATAGAAAATCATTTACCGAGTTGTTCGGCGAGCGCAAGAAGTACTTCATCTTCATCGTAAATGGTTTCGGTCAAGAACGGAATAAGTTCCGACCGGGTCCTTTCAACGCCTAGCGCTAGAGCAATTGTCGACAGTTTTTTAATCGAATTCAATCTAAGTTGGACATCTTCATTTTTCAACTCGTCTATCAAAACCGCAATCGGGTAGAGTGACTCATCCGTCCCGGAATCACTGGCCGCCATTATTCCTTTTTATTCACTGTAATGTTTCACTTATCAATGCAAAATGAATATTAGCACACAGAACGATTTTAGACGTTATTATATTTGCAATATCTTACGCCTTGTTAGCAAAATGGAAGCCTGCTCTGCCTGCACAGACTTGTCTATGATTTTCATATGTCTAGTACATTTGTCTATGATGCTTCTCTTTTAACATTTCTTGGGCAAATGGATTAGAAGCCTTTCTGTCTCAATATAATGATTAATTAATTAATTTAATTTAGGAAAAATATTAGTATCATACTTAATTACATTTAATAAAAAAAATTCAATATAATGCAAACTACCATTAAAACTACATCTCTGAATTCATTTTGTTCCGTACCAGCTAGAAAACTTATTTCTACTGCTATAATTTAAATTGTTCTGTCTGAAAGAGTCTGTCAGTCTGAAAGAGAGTTGTTTAAACTTTTGATAGATGACGAAGTAATCCTGACAATAAATTTGTATGCAGTTTTTAAGTTGACGTCGTCGTGCGTATGTTTTTTATAATGTTTATTTGATTTATTGAATTGATATGGGCCAAAATGAAGATGACATTAACGCCGCTATTGCACATATTGTGCTGTGCTCCGTGGCCGGGAGAGGAGTTAGTCAAATGCATGGGCGCAATTTCATAGCTCCGGGGATGCATTCCAACTTCTTCATACACGGGATACTGGGATTCCTACACTACCAGAGTTAGATTTGTTTTCCCAATATTTAAGTATTTTAAAGTTTTTATTATACTGCTTTTGTACCTTAAGTTAAAAACGATATAATTATAGCACTATATTATGCTGTAGTCAATATGTAAAATTGAATAATATTCTTTTTAAATATTTCAAATTTTTGTCTGACGTTTTTAAGCTAGTAGCGTGCAAATGAATATCTTTGTATATAAATCTTATGGTATTTTTCAGGCGGACGTTTTAACAACGATTTCAAGCCAGCCTACGATATAAGTTATACGGCCAGTAGATATCTAGCGTTGCCTTGTTTAAATGCGGACTTATACAGAGGTGACTCGTCTTTAAGCACCCTTCATCTTGTCTCTGGTTTAATACCTTTCGCAATGGCTTTGGCAGGAAACGATAACGTCCAATTAGGAAATTTGGTTATCGCGTGCAATATTATTTCACTCTGCCATTATTCATTACAACATAAGAGAGAATGGGGTTGGTATACAGCAGGCGCGGCTATATTTGCATATTATTTGACACCACAGATGGGGCCTAAGGTTCTTTATCCCTTAGGTTTGGCTTTGATGGAGTACTGCGCATACAATCTGTTCCATATTCATATCCAAGATTCTTAATAAATTCTTTAGGAATATATTTATTTTATTTCATTATTTAATTAACAGATCCGTGCTTATCCACATTTACTAAGCTGGAATCGACGGACCGAAGTGCAACTACTAGAACTTGAGATTCGTGAATGATTTTAGTGTGTGATTTTTTTAATTCACATAAAAAATCATTTTAAGGACCATTAGGTTAGCACCCGTTTTCGTTGTTATTAACCCTTTGAGGTCCAGAGTCCACACGTATTGGACATTTGTTTTTTTACTGGCAGGTTCACTGTCCACAACAACAACATTTTTTATAATACATAGCTACGACCTGGTACAACATTTTTATAAAAAGTCTTTGTACCGCAAAGGATTAATGTCTTGCTACATGAGTTGCGTCGGGTATGTGATACCTATATATACAAGCATAATGATGCATACACGCATGTTTTACGTTTTCCCAGTCTCGTAGTATTAGTAGGACCTACTGATTGATTTATAAATATATAAAAAAAGCCTTAGAATAAAATAGCAAAGTATATATCTTGGGTACCTACTTCATTGTAATTGTATTCGGTAGCATCTTGGGAAAGTTTATCGATTCAAAAGTGTCAATATCAGATATTGTTCAAATACTACATTATAATTCAAGATTAATATAAAAATACTACTCAAATGGTCCCGTGCATCTATTCCGGTCATATCCGTCAGTATTTAAATGATTGAGCCAAAGATTTGGCAATTTTTAACTAAAACAAGAAGTTTTGGCCGAAACCGGTCGGTCGGTTAGACCATGGACGGCGGCAGGAGAGTGCAAGGTTCTGCATTTGCAGCCATGTCATGAAAGAAAATACATAGACAAAAATTAAGAAACGTTATACGTAAGTAAAAAAACGTATATTCACGCCTGTAATCCCCGAAGTGGTAGGCAGAGGAGTGTAATACACTTCCACGTTTCACCAGTTACGTTTACCTCACACAATGGAATAGGTTGTAAGTATATTGCCAGGCACCGGGCACAAATCAATGCTCCGAGCCACTACTAGAAATTTTCACTATAAAATTTTATTTAGAAAAATCCGATAGTACCCAACCCGGGATTAAAAACCAGGATATCTTATTCGGCAGTCACGCTCCCAACCATTCGACAAATGAGACAGGCACTGTTGTATATGTAAGTCACTGTTTGAATAAATAATTTCAAATACTCGCGCGATTTAAATTTCAAATTAACCTAGTTGACTTCATAACTACTTATAAGCACGTATTATTATAAATTCTCCTCCCTGAATATAATCCTGGCCACAGCTATGAGTCGGACACTCTTTCTATAAATGTCTCCTATGCAAAATATCAAGGTACTGATATGGTTAGTAACATATGTTGAGGCTTTGATGCAGAAAATTTAAATTAATCCCATGTACACACGTAACGTTATGATAGATTTTATAAAAATCGGTTACAGTGTCAACTACTAAATTAGGAAAGTAATAATAATATTCTCATACATATACATAACCTCACGAGAATTTCACAAAAACACAAATTCGTATATAATTCCCTAAATGAATGGATATTGTTTTTTATTCATTTATTCGTTGGATATAATACAATTGCTCTGCGGGACGCCTAAAGTGGCAACCCCGCCGCGTGCATTAGATTCATTCACTCATTCACTCTCTTTAGAAACGGTTAGTTAGCGACTGTTTCTGTGTTTTTATTAACAAAGAAAAATATTATGTTTCTGCTTTGCCATTTATATTTACGTATAAAAAAATTGAAACGACAAATAGTTCAACCTTCCATTGTGTATATATTTGTCATTCTTTTATATTATGCTTGAGAAAATATCCATCAAGAAAATTCAAACGAATTTTCATATCGTTTTGATCAAAGTGAGCTCATTACTTAAAATACCTATAATACATAGATTAAAATACATCATACGTATTTTTACCTTGAATTAATTATTATTATTACTTTGCGCTTCAATCTGATGGATACGGCTGTCCTGATGATGGGTACAGTAGTACCAACGCGTCTGTTAAAAACTTAGAATAGGACAGACATTAACTAATACTAACTCCACTAGCACTACGAACAGTCCAATTTATACAGTTCTGCTATCAATCAATCTGCGTGCTATCTGCTTACCCCGTAAGGGACCTGGCGTGAGGATATGTATGTATGCTATCAATCAATACTGACTGATAGTTTTATTAACACACTAACTGACATTAATACTCTTATTCGCCAGTTCTGTTGCAAGTCGGTTGCAAGTGTCCATAATCCGTACAGGTCATTTGTCAGGTCAGGACCACTGCTTGCTGGTTTCTTACTCTCTGAACGTGAAACGAACGAAATGCCCTAAAAATTCCTGCGACTGTTAGCTGTGAGCGACAATGCGTATTCTTGCAATGTGTGGTAGGCAGCAATACTAAGAAAACAACAAAATTATTGTTGTCAATGCTGTCAACTTACAGTTGGACACGGGCCTCGTTTCAGAATGAGATGGGCTGAGTGATAGCTTACAACTCTGGCCAAATGCGGGTGGCAAACTTCGCACCACTTAGAGAACATCATGAAAAACTTAATAAAAATCATATTTAGGTACTATTCGTAGTAGCAGATTGTCTAAAGGAATATGATATGATTTCAATTATTACTTAAGAATAATTACAAGATTGTCTAACAAATGTGAGGTGTAAGATTTAAATGTTTATATGAAACAGTGTGTCAAACGAAAAAAACCTACTAGATTTACGTTTCTCAGGTCACTTTTATACTTATTTGACCTTACTGTATTAGGTATTAGAGACCATACCTACCAGTGAAGTCTCAAGATAAATAATACATTTTAATAACATTATGCTACAAAGGAAAAGAGAACGCTATGCAATAGAGAAAGTTGGTCTCCAATTTCCAGGCAAAAAGTGGAAATTATGAGACAAAAATATCAGTTACGAGTTAATGGGTCGGCCGAGAGCGCGCCATGTGGCTTGACTAGAGTAACCGTGTTCAATGAACATTTAAGGACATTTTGATTATCATCAAAAACATTAAAGTTATTAGTTATTTGGAGGAAATCGCTATTTGAGTCACTTCTTGTTTTTATGTAAGACTTATTCATTGTATTTTAGTATGCAATAAACCATATACATTACGTAACAGTCTATATGCATGATTAATTCACTCAACTCACAGCAGTCTTCGTCTCGACCGCGCTGCAATTGGCTGGAGCTCAGGAAGAAGCATTTTGGATAGGTTCGAAACAATGTAGCCCGAAGGCTAGCCCGAGAAAACATACGTGCTTTAAGTTGGAACATAGTTGAATAAACGAATATCTATCGGAATGTCGATTCAAAGTCAAGATGACACCACTAGCTTGGATTTACATGCTCCTAACAATGTGGACTTACACACTTGTGTGGACGTTTGTTTGTTGGTGAACGTTATATTTTTACTGTGATAATGGCCAAGATCAGTGATGCCATTACAATTTATATTTTCCACAGGAGGGTAGCTACCCTACATGTAAGCGACACTGGCGCGCGCGGAGTTACTGTCGTGGCGTCGTTTTAATGTGCGGGATACGAGTTGTTACTGAGTTCGGTTTCAAATGTATTTACACTAATTGCGGAGTTCTGATTAAAAGGAAAATTGTGTTACCAAATTTCTTGACGTTAGCGAATGCTTATAAAAAGACGTGAAGGCAAGGTTGGCTTTGACAACTCAGTCTTTAATAATGGTTAGTTTTTTTTTAATTTACTGTCTAATTTCATTCACTTGTAACTAGATGTAAGAACTGAATTGTAACTGCCTTAGTGAGAGCAAATAAATGAATTTTATTATTATTATTATTACTTGTAACATGATAGCTGTCATTTGAGGGTCATTTATGGAAACATTTGGAGATCTGAATCGTAACATGCGAGTTTTATCTGTATCGACTTCAATGGCAATCCAGAATCGATGCCACGTTCTCTTTTGCTATAAACTTTAAACTGTGGATTGAGATCTCATTGGCGATATTTAATCAATTAGCCGGCATGTGTCCCTTGTCTATGGTTAATGTAAAAAAAAATTGTAACGATATAATTTTTGTTCCAAATCCGGCGTAAAGGTATTTTTTCTTTTTTTCCTTAAGCAAACGATACTGCGTAAAGGGCCCACCCAATTTAAGCCACTGAGGCGATATATTTACGTTTAAATACTTACGCTTATCCAAGGTTCTTTGGGTCATAATAGTTTATTGCTTAAATACTCATGACTTCCGAATTCCAAAGTTATTGTACACGAGTTCAAAAGTTACGTAACTCAGGGCGCTGTCGGCCCTCATAAGCGATGAGTGTTTTTGTGGTTGAAGTCCGAATTAACTATTCGATCCCTATTAATATCGTTACAAAATGAAAATAGATAGGTCTATAACATAACCGCCACACTACATCGGAGCTGTATAAAGAAGTAAGTCCCAAGCCTTCCCAGCTGCGAAGTGAAAACAATTTCTAGATCAATTTCTAGACTAATATGCCAGTCAATGTACAAACATCTATATAATCTTATCAACTTGTCATATCTATTTTATCTTATCCTTGACACGTAACAAACTTGTGTAAAATCCGCACTAAATACGCATATATGTACTTTACGACATCCATAGCGGGTGTAAACAATAATATTTGCCTGTTTACTGATGCCTATAACATACAACTGTTATATCGTCATGTACAGCCGTAACGCATAATTCTCGTATTGTTCCAGAACTTTGGGGTGAACATACCCCTAAAATTCACGC
Source organism: Apyrrothrix aesculapus (assembly GCA_018245815.1). Classification (NCBI taxonomy): domain Eukaryota; kingdom Metazoa; phylum Arthropoda; class Insecta; order Lepidoptera; family Hesperiidae; genus Apyrrothrix; species Apyrrothrix aesculapus. Next base: position 6,115 of record DWEH01000263.1, on the reverse strand, counting down.
CCCAAAAGGGTTGTCGATGGGTTGATAGTGCTGTAACTATAAATGGCAAACAAGGTTAATATCTTAATGGGAGATAAATTAAGTAGCACAGTCTGACCCACGTATTCATTTTGCCAGTGATTGTTCATGAGCAACCGAGGATATTGTCTATGACATGATTTTACTATGAAACGTTTCGTGAGTAACTATGTTTATATTTTATGGAACTATCTACTGGCTTAACTCGCGTTTGATTTCTGAATTGCCCGACAAGTTTCGGAACTATCCGAGGCCTTTCTTCACGTGCTCCTGCCGCACGTAGCGAGGTCACGGGGAAGAGTTGTTCATATGGAAGGACCTCGGATAGGTCAGAAACCAGTAGGGTTATCCCGAAAAGTGATACGTACGAGTAAGTCATGCCACTACACAGCTTAATAATGTATGAGATGATTACCTTACTATGAGTAAAAATGTCTATGAAATAATATCCCGTTTAATCAAGACTTATAAAAAATACTTTTAATAATAGTTTCAATAACATATTTATTCGAAAAATTATAATAATAGCATAATGTTAATCGTCAGTACGATAAACGTCACAGCTTTTTTTTATTCACTTCCTTATTCTCGCTAGCACTTGAGCGGTTTGTGGCGTTGTGGCCCACACTCCCGCCTCAACGGGATCGCGCCTCTACACGCTCGACCACCTGACGGACGGCTGCTCTCGCGCGAACTTGTACGGATAGCATCGTCCTCTGAAAAGGAGGTAGACGATTAGACTGGCAAATAGGCGGGAGCGCGGTATAGGTCTACCACCACTGCCTATACCGACGAGGTGTTTCCCATCTTGGGGCAGTTGTCCCCATGAGATCTGGTCAGGTAAAGAGGGAGTCCTGGAGGCCGGTAACCCCCACGCAGCGCCATTACTGTCGCAGCGTAAGATGTCCCAATCCATCCATCCGTCTCGCCAGCCAGCTTGCTAATCAATTCCTTCCAATGTTACGTACCTCACCTCCTTCCGTTACAAACATATAGTCTTCGCTGATAATATAATATAATCAAACGTTTGACCCTCAATCATATACAGCACTACACGAGGACAATGGCCTGAGTCCATTACGTACAACAATACTAAATAACCCACTGTCTCATATTAATTAATTGGACGATGTATCTGGCCTCCAACTTTAGGACACTCTTCGGCTCAGTTTATTGTTCTCATTGTCTATCTATCTGTTATTTATTAATTAGATTCCCGTTCCGATTTTCAGCTAATTAACATATATAATGTGTATACTTGAATTTTAATTTAGGTGTAATGTAATAAACTATATAATTAAGTCATTATCATCAACGCTTTTATTTTTCTACTCTTGAACAACGGCCTCCTATGGGAATGAAAATGCTTGTGTCCATATGTACTACGCTAGTTCATTGTTAGTTGTATCTTTTTTTCGACCTTTTTATCGTTCCAATGTTGGAATACGGCTCTCCACTCAGAATGAGAGGGTTATCGCCATAGTCTACCACGATGGCCAAGTGCGGGTTGGAAGACTTCACACGCCTTAGAAAACATTTTTTTTATGAACTCTAAGGTGCAAGTTTTCTTACGATGTTTTCCTTCACCTTTATAGCAAGTTATATTTAACCTTAAATCATATTTTGTAAAGAGATGTGAGCTAGGATTGAACCCGGGCCTCCGGAGCGAGAGGCTAAATTGAAACCACTAGGCTATCCAGCTTTACATAATATAAACAGGGGAAAAACCTTTTGAAATATACGTACTGAAACACAAGGATACCTACATACATATGTATCCTCACGCGAGGTCCCTTAAGGGGTAGGCAGAGGGCACGGAGTGCCAAATATCTCTATCCTAACAAACCTGCCGAGCTTCTTCCACATTCATCAGTCTCTACATACATACACGCCGGTTCCGGACACTTCTTAACTCCGTCATCAGTCAGAACATCATGCTCAAAATAGGTGAGTCTTGGCCTCCCTTGGCACCTGCGTCTATCGACATTCACAATGTATACCTGCTTCGTAATTCTTTCATCAGTCATGAAACAAAAATATAAACTCAGTGAAAATAGAAAAAAAACAGGGAGATAATATTTTGTCTTTATGTTACGAGTATGTCTTTTGTAACATGTATACAGCCTTAAAACCGGCTCGTTATATATGTAGTCCTTTCGATGATTAAACATGGTATTTTTCCAATTTAAATAGCGTTATACGATAGGATACAATCTCTTGGGAGATAACAGATTTCTAGTTTAATGTTAAAATTATTGCGGCCAGATTATATATATTTCTTTTTCGTAATGCTTAGTTTGTTTTTTATATTTCTTTGTATGGGGCAATAAAACAATGTTATCATTATGTTCATATACTTATGTACATATCTATACAGATGACCTTTTAACTTTGTTTATTACTTGCCTAACTTAATAAAGACTCTTCGACCTGCCCTTTGAAAGTACAAAGGGATTGAGATGTTATATAGACCGAGATTGAGATATCCATAAGGATAACATCACGTTTGTTGCTGCATATGCCAGCTGGCGACACTGGGTGCGACTGGCTCCTGGATTAGTCAGAACGGCGTGTGATTAAAAAAATCCTACTGTGTTTCCAAGGGTACGTTGACTGGTCGTGGTTGGTATTGGAAGGTAAGAAACATGTTTGATGGAGCACTTGACCGCCAGCTTGTATCCTACCGAAAATTGACCGAAACTGTATAATTATTGAAGTTTATATAAGTGTACTAGCATTTGCCCACGTTTCGCTCGCGCAGTATTCGATATTACAATATATTCCCAATAGCTCATGTTTTATTATCCGAAAGCATTAATCTAAAATTGCAGGTGTTTAACTTCCGAACCGACGAATGTCCATACAAACTGTCAAGTCTTACTTTACACCCTTAGGGAAAGAATTTCTTAAAACCAATATATATCTCGATTATTTAAAAAATTGAAATCCGTTTTTAGTGAGCGTCTACATCGGAAGATGAGTACCGTAACTATGCTAAATATCGGGTCGCTCGGACACATGGTTCTCGAGATATCGTGATCGTCTATATGTCGGTGGAAATCGCTTGTGTACACATATATATAAATTAAAGTTAAATTTCAGAAAGGGCGGACGCTTAGTGATTCAGATTACTGCCAGCTACTCCGGGAGTCTTGGTTACAGATTACTTTCGCCCATCTCTTTCATTACAAAGTTGCACATACCTTTGTTTTAAGGCTAAATATTGATGCAGTATGATAGTGTCCATAGTCTATTACAAGAAAAATAGTAGTTTAGAACTTCCTTACAACTATGGAAAGGATTGGTGGATGAAGACACAGTAGGTTCAGAAATACTTTTTATTGATTTACTCATATTACGCCAACTTGTAATTACAATCATAGACAAGGCTACTTAGTCCCGCTTGTCTATAGTACAATTTATGAAGCATCATTATTAAAATCCTACTTTAATAAATAAAAGTATAAACAGATAATAAAATTCAAATACGATTTATCTTGAACATGTCCAAAGTGGGGTTCCACATTCCTACTTAGAATTAATTAAAATAACAATATATTTTTGTTAAATTTGACTAACATATTTTAAGTTTGCAGCTGACGAGTTATTCGTCCTCCGAAAACTTTGTTAGAACAATGTCTGCCCTGTAGTAGTTAGACATGTTTGTCTTTAGTTCGTCCAATGATTAGTGTGACCGACAGATGAATTAAACAACAAGAGCAAAGCATTCCATTTCACGTTGATATCTAAGATTAGTCTTGATACTCTAAACTTGAACTAAGGTTTACTTAAGTAAAATTGACGTAGATTGATTAAATACATTCACGAACGAATGAATCTATTCAATCGCATCTGCGTTGAGAGTTGTTTGAATGATTATTTTGTTACTAAGGACGGTTCTAAGAGGAGTACAGGAGGAGTTTATCAATTTTAACGTTTTGATATCTATGGTATATGCGGACGTATTAACTACGGCGGAGTGCAAGCTTATTCGATATATTAGTTGAAGTTCTGCATTGTGTCGTATTGTTCCTAGTTTGGTATCGTCATCAGCCTTTTTATAGTTTAATTATTGGAGGCGGTTAGCTTTTCAGAAGGAGTGTGTTTATGCCATAGTCACCCACACAAGCCAAGTTCGAGTTGACATACTTTAGACGCCTTAGAAAACGGTATGGAGGACAATAACAAAATATTTAATTTTGAACAAATGTTTTGTACATTAAAAAGTTGATATTTAATATCCCTTGATCTCAGTATCTCCATAAAATCTTTGCAACATCTTAACCAGCTTTACTCTAAAAAAACTGTCAATAATCACATGAGAAGATAAAATGATTAAAGGGAATAAAAAAAATCAAGCCGAGGACAAGACGCGATGGCGCTTATTAGGCCCAGCATTGGACTAAGACGGGCGGTTGATGATGATTATGATTACAATGATGAAGAAAATAACAGTTTATTTGGTAAATAAGTAACTACCTCCGGGTAATGCATACAGATTGTTCATGTAGAGATGCGGAATTATGTACTTACATAAATAATACTGTTAACAACATATTCAAAAAATATTTATTTTGGATGCATTGAATGAAATTATTTTTTTACTCGTACGATATATTATCATTAGAGAATTTTAAGTTATAAATATGCAATACTAAACTTCAAGTTCGACATCTTTACCCCCTCTTAATACTTGGGAAGTTAGATCGTCTTTAAATTGTAAAATTCGAAATTCAAACTTAATTATTTCCGCACTGTTCAGTTAAAAACGTTTTGTTAGAAACAATGCGAGTCAGCAATAAAGTCATTCAGGTGAACGGAGTAGAAGAGCTTCCGGTCGTTGTTTATGACGCCTGCTGCTGGCGGGATCCTTGTAGCTCCTGAAATATGATAAATGTGCGTTGCAGCGACAGTCGTGTTACAGGTTACGTGGGCGAATAAAGATTTAATACTAAAAATTATGAAGATAATTAATATTAATATTCTATGACATTAATTTTGATGAAAGTTTTATGTTACTAATTTGTAAGTTTACAGAAATGAGATCTTAAATGCATTTCGGTGACCGCGTAGGTAACCTTTGAACATAACACTTGCGTATACTAGCTATCTTTATTTTACCATCAATATAACTAAATAGAACGTGGACATATATCCAAGAGATAAAAGAGATAATTGATGGAATTAATAGGGTGTGCTAACAATCGACCCAGTTATCCAGAACGGGTTCCGTAAACGGGGGATGTTTAGTGCTATCCACATGAGAAGATAATAAGGTTTCTATGTTATTATCCGACACGCTGAGACAGCCGTGTTGTTGTGGATACTCGCTAAGGAACATTTTCTAAAGCTATTATCGTGTATTTAATGATTACAATTTAATACGATTTATTTAACAAAGACAAATGGACATGAACAAAGATGATACAACAAAGAAATATGGACATGCACAGTTGTACAAGGGCACTACTCATTCCATATTGAAATATCTTTCAGTAGGTACGCTGGTGGAAAATTTGTTTGGTAGGGCCGACCTAGTGCGTACAATTGCAAAAGAAACAATACAATTATGTAAATAAATAAAATTTATGAAATGTTGTTCATTAGTTGTATATGATAATGCCATGTCCCTTAAGGGGTAGGCACAGAGCATCGAGCGCTAAGTATTTCTATCCTTACAGATCTGACGTGTCTCTTCTAAATTTACGACTCTCTCTATATACACACGCCGTCTGAAATAAAATATTGTTTTACTTTTTAAGCTTACATTTCGCCAGCGTGCCAGACTATAGCCTTAACCCTAATTTCTGAGCGGAACCCCGTGACCAGCAGTGGGACGATAAAATACAAAATGGAAGCGAGCAAATAAGGGGACGGAAGTGTAGAATTATAAATAATAATACAAGTAATTATATGTATCTAATAATAATTGTAGTATGTATGTATATTGGCTGATCACGGGATGGGCCGGCCAGCCCAGGTACAGCTAAATGCCCTGGCTGCCTGCGGTTAGCAACCTAGACGTAACATCACGCCTGTAATCCCCGAAGAGGTAGGCAGAGGAGTGTAGTACACTCCCACGTTTCACCAGTTACGT
>DWEH01000262.1:0-12826 GCA_018245815.1 Apyrrothrix aesculapus | reverse complement strand
CAGAAACATATTATATCGACATAATGTAATGACATATATTTCTTTAATCGTTTTGCCTGTAAACGTAACGTTAATGTATCTTAGTCTGTATTGTAACGTAATCGATATGCAATATGATAACCCCACGTGCTCTGACAGCTATATATTTGTACCCAATCGATGTTAGGCTGTGAGACAGCCGTGATCGGAATTCTTATATAATTTCAGTATCAAATATATATATACATATATTTCTATAAAATTTAGTTCCTTTTTTAATTTTTAACGCATGGTCTAAATGTACGCACGCTTCATATTCGGAAAGAAATTTTCGCATTGACGTTTTAAAAGTATTAACTCTATTATATTTAATTATGTTTTTTTTTGTAATTTTACTTATTATTAGTATCATACATTTATTTCCACTCGTGTACAGTAGCATAGTTCCTAACGTGTAATCGATATAAAATTATAACCCTGAAGTACTAATGTAGCGAAACGTATGTATAACTATAATTTCCTTTTTAATCATTTTAGCGTTAAGTTTTATATTACACGATCAAACTATCGTTAATCAGTAGTGGTTCACTATTAGTGATGTAACATGTATCGCGGATAGTATCGATGTTTGCTTCTTACCGGTTTTAGTTTGTATGATTACTATTAATGTAATATTCGCGGCAGACTGCTCTGTACCGTCGCCTACGTTACATCATGTTTCATTTCGGTTTCGTACGAATTGTACTCGTAATAGGAGCCCCGAAGAGGCAATTATACGTCATGAGTCTCAGACGGCAAGCTAGGACGGTCGAGGATTAATTTAAAAACAAATGAATCTGTATTTTTATAACTAAGCTATGTAAGTTCGTAGTGCTAGTTGCCGGTCGTATTGGCCGTGTATTGTCTTTGTTTCAGCTCGTCTCCTTGTACCGGCCGCTCGCCTCTCACATGTATGTATAGGAAATATTTACGCATTTGCATTTGAATATATGAAATTGACATTGATATGCATTTACGTAAAATTCAATGCATTTGATTAATTTCGTCTCTATTGATTGATTGTTTGATTAAATTCTCAAAGTTGTATGTTCTTTTAAATTATCTGCATTAATATAAAAGCTGGAATTTCTATTTATCTTAACCAGAAATTCTTTGTCATTAATGCTACTAAGTAACTGACATTAATTGGCAAGGTAGTGGTAACTTAGCGGTTTGGGTTTTAACTTACCACTTTGGGGGTCTGCAGTTCGAGATGCTGGCTCTCACATTATACATTCACTTTTCTGTTTTAAAATTAAATATCAATGGCTCTAATAGCTTAAGTAAAAAGCTAAAGTAAAAAGTAGTAAAAATGTAAGATCTACCCTCACTTAGGCTGCGTGGTGGGGGGGGGGGGGGGGGATATTCATTATATTTTTTATATTACGGTTTCTGAAGATCAGAAAATAATCCAATGCCGTATTTTTTCTAGGGTAATTATTTATATGAACCGATTGTTAGTTTGATTGAATGGAAAATAATAATAATAATATAAATAATGAATTTTTACCTGCGCGTGTTAGTTGGCGAGCGGCGGGTCGTTATGTTCGGCAATAAAATGATGGTTATTTATGGAATGTTAGAGTGATCGACCGTTTGATTGCATTTATATTAAGTTTTTTTTGTGTTTATACGAGCGAGGGGCGCGATAGTGGAACGTGTCTTGTATATTCATTGGTTTTAAAGTAACTAACATGATGTTGGCTGTTTAATTAAAAATATTTTTAAAAGGACAATTGTTTATACATTATTGAAATGTTACGTTTGTAATCTTTTTTTTTTTATTATTACTGGCTCAATGGGAGTTTGTTTCACGTAAGGTACTAGCGCGTTCCACTATTGCGCTCCTCATTATATATTGTCTATAAAATCGAAACTAGATTTATATACGCTATAAGTTTATTATAATTTTTTCAATGAAATGTTTAATCAAATTTCGTGTCAAATAGAGAATGTTTTAAGATGCTATTGAGATTAATCGAGATTTTAGTCGTAGTGCTCATACGAGGCCATTGTGTTTTCGTCATCATTATCAATATGTTGCGAAACAGATATATATGTACGGTTGAATTAATCTGATTTCGAATTACGTTTCATTATGAACAGTCATAGCATTGTCATCGGTTGCATCAATACGCATCGTTTATTTATCACATTTCACGTCATTTCTCATGTACGGTTAAATCATTCTCTGCTTGTCGCGTGTGACAGCGCAGTGGTTCGAAATTGATATAATTTGTTCGACATAACTGATGTTACGACAAAGTATTCCCGCTCGCCGGTCTGGACGTGTGGCGGCGAAGCTATGTTAAGTTGTATTATGCGGATTTTTATATTCCTGTATTGTGAAATGGCTATCATTTTACGTTGTGATCATGTGAGTGCAAAATTTTATTATTTTATAACCAGTTTTCGTTGGCGTTTCGTCAATCGTAGGGCAGCAGACGACGCGCGTCAGTTCTGCATAGTCCATGAGCAGTATTTTTTAGATGTAATCTTTTTATTATCATGAACCTTTTATTACTTTTAACATTTATGAAATTCGATCGTTAGTTAATTTCTAACAATGAAATATTTAATAAAGAAATCACAAAACTATCAGACTTTTCATTTTTCTATCCTTTTCCTGAATCGTCGACGCTGTTCTAAACCTCAAACGTTGTAACAACAGAACTGAACCATAAACAAGGCATAGACAAAATAGTTTAGCTTCGCGTCCTGTTAATAAATTCAAAAACGCGGACGCGTGTTATTGCGCTGGCTCTTGAGTGTTCTAACGGAATGGTCGCATCGTGCTATCGCAAGAATACATCACTAAAGCTAAAGATGTTAAGCGATTATCGCCCGAATATCTTTTAAGGGACATGCTTGACATCTGTACGTTCAATTACGCATTGATCAGGCGCAATTCACGCATTCAGCCAGCGAACCGACTAGCAATTCCATTTTTGCATCATTTAAAACTTGTTTCCAAAATAACTGAATTCAAGGCTTAACAAGGCAAGAAGACAAACAAGGGACACTCCACCTTTGCCACCACCTAATCACCGCTTTGTCAACCCTCATCTCCTTTGACTAAGCCACCTTTATCACGTTTTTGCCAGCACTCAATAACAGTTTGTGACTAATCTCATACAAACGAGCTTCATTTGGACACCACTACCCGGTAACAAACAGCTAGCTTGTATTTCCATTAATTACAATCTATAATTAATCCCAACGTGGTTTTTATAATAAACCCTTATTGTTATATCATCAACCCTTATTTATCACTCCACTGTTGGACACGGTCCCTCAGAATGAAAGGGTTAAGGGCTTAGTCTGCCATGCTGTTCAAGTGGGAACTGGCAGACATCACACGCCTTACAGAATATTATGGAAAACTCTAAGGTGAGCAGGTTTCGAAAAAGATGCACGTCAGAATATTAACCTAATCCCACGAAGTAGGAGGCTGACATTTAAATCACTGCTCGTCTTTTTGCGTCGGTACGAAAAGGAGTAATTACTGCAACAAGTATATTTCGATGGCGAATGGGGTACAAAAAAACAACTCAAAAGTAGCACAATAATTATAATTTATTACATATAAATATACATTTATTTTTGGATAACCATACTGGGTATTGTTAGACGAAGCTAACCAGCTGTATTAAGGACTTATCATGATAACATTTTTTAATTCTACGTGTAGCTTAAGTACCCGGCGGCGGGGGCGCTCCGTTGAGCCACTGGGGCTGGGGGCCGGGCATGCTGCAATAGTTGGGGGCGAATGTGGGGCCGTTCTGACTGAAGGGTGGCGGCACGTTCATGGGCGGGAGCGGCATCCTGGGGCTCACCCCGAACTGGAACTGGTTGCCCATGAACGGCAGTGGAGGAGGCGGCGGGGGCGAGCAGAAGTTGGGCGGAAACATGGGCGGGTGGAACGGAGCTGCGGTGTAGGGAAACCCGCTCGGGTCGTGCGGGTGGGGCGGGGGCGTCCGCAAGTCTACGTTGTGGGCCCAGGGCCTTACGAATCTAGGAAACAAGTTAGGATTCCTACGAAAGCATGGTGAGAACGGGTTACGTCCCTTGCTGGGTCCACTGCCGAACCTGCTGCTGGACTCGGATGGCCTCTGGTTTCGTTTCGCTTCCAAAGTTTTACGTAAAGGTTGTAGATTTTTGGACGTTTCACCATTGTCCTCTTGTTTCGTAAGTCTGGCCTGTTCCTTCTTGGCTTTATTAGCTTTCCTTTCTTCTTCGTCGTCGGAAAACTCCACGTGGTTGAACGGTGGCTCCACGTCGTTTAGCCACGAAGCATCGGAACCTTTAGTTCTGAGGAATAACATTTTAAAATGTCATCTTTTAAATACATTCTTCTATACAATTCATACATGCAATTATCACACTGCAGCAAAACAACAATAAACTAAATATGCATGTACAACTTTTATAAGTGAAGAGCTAAATTCTCGAAATTATCCTTATCATAACAACTTTAAAAAATAGTGAATTATTTAAAACGTTATAAAATACTGAGATATACAAATATTTAAGAACTAGCCACTCGTATGTCAAAAACAATAAAGTTAAAAACAAAAACAATAGAGAAACATAATTTTAGCCAAATTCTAATAGAACAAGCCGGATCTACGCAGCGGCAGAACGACGATACAACCCAGCAGACATTGAGTCCAGAAGGCTGAATGCAGCGTTCGGCACTAGCGCGCACTCACTTCATGAGCTCGGAGAGGAACACGTAGTTGGTGTGCGGCGCGAGCGGCGCCACGAACACGTCGCGGCCGGGCGCGGCGCCGCGCGCGCTCGCGTGCTCCGCCGAGTTGAAGCGCACGCAGTAATGCGGCTCCTTCACCTGCGCCCGGCGCCAATTATTACACAACGTTTAAGCGTTATTGGCTTTCACTTGAACGAGGGACAGTTCACGGCGTGCTGGCTCTTAGTCATAAATTTATCGTTAGACAGATTGAAATTGAATAATGAACTGTTAAGAACATTCAAGAAAAAGTTTAATGTGGTACATATTCAAAACAAAGCGAAAGAATTGTGATTGAAGAATTGTGTCACTCAAGTGATATTAAGTGTGGTTTTGTCCACCGGCCAGTTTAAACTTGCTGTACAGCCGTTTAAGGTAAGTTAACATTCGCGCGATTAGTACCTGGGTCCAATTCCAAGGAATGTGAAGGTTTAAATATTAAAATTAATTCTGACAACGCCATAAAATATATTTATTTTTAGAATAATTGAAATCCAAATGTCCTGCGTATATAATTACAATTAAAAAAAAACTTAATAAGGCGCGTTAGGAAATTTCATAAAAAAATATATTTCACTTGGGTGCGTGTTACAAATACCTATATTATTGAAAAAAAAATCCAACTTGACAGAAACTTATATTACACACACTGACTCCCATTTATTTACACGCTGTGTACGCTTGCTAAATTAATACATAAAATATGCGCAATACCAAAATGAGTGAAAGAAAGCTACACGAATCAATAATAATAAATTCATAGCATAAAATCTTACTGGTTCTTTTGTTCCAAATTTAAAATTGATTTATGTAGTTGTGCAGCTTACAGACATAGTTAGATTTGTGGTGGAGGCGATTAAAGGACACGGCCTTAATTTAGCGTTATTGCATTTTTAGCATTATTGGTTTTAGATACCAATGCGAGGAGAGTTCGGTACGATGACCTTGCCGCAGCCCGCGCCACACACCGGCAACTGGTTCACTTCATGGTACGGTTTGAAATTTTTATTGATTTGAAATAACAATGCAGATTAACGATCCCTTCGAGCGATCGTGGGGGCGGGTCGCTACGTCAGCACCGACGTGATAGAGCGCGACCTGAGAATGGAACCGCTGGATGAGTTTGTGGCCCGGTTGGCTCGGCGTATGTACGACCGAGCCGACAACGGACCACATGCTCATCTCAGGGGGCTCACGCCACTACACGCTCGTCCCCCTGACGGCCGCCCGCTTCCGCGGAAGCTCGAAGGGGTAGATTAGCGTGGTCTCAAGTCGGCGAGTGACGACAGAGGCTTCGACATTGCTTCAGTGCGGGGTGAAATCACCGGGGGGCAGTTGACCCCCCGAGACTGCCCGGGTAAAGAGGCGATCCTCGAGGCCCAAAACCTCGCACCCACGCGTCGTAACGCCGCGGGTACGAAAGACAACATGATAATGATGATGATGAACGATGCTCTCCTAGCGCCAATCCCTTGATGGGCCCTACCCCCAGAGATGGCATTATACCTCACCCCTCGCCCTCCGGTTCCCACGACAATATGTGGCCATACATATTGTCGTCCTTCCCGAGGTCACTAGCTGAGCGGTTTGAGCTCCCACTCTGGACGCTCGCAACTCGGGAAGCCTTTTAGTCTACTCTTACGACAGGCAAGAGATACCTTTGCTCGTATTCTGGTCCCGAGGTACAGGGACACCATAATAAGTACATTTTAAAATGTAAAGAAATATAGAGCTTCAGGGAATTTAACCATCTAAACCAGCGATTCCCAACTTGTAATACGCGTGCCGCTAGGGTCCGCGGGGTCCCATTGGGGTTACATGAAAATTGTATTGGTAATGGCAGAAATACTGAGAAGTTAAAACAGTTAACTTATATAACCAATATGTGTTATGTCTACAATATGCAGTTTAAAATGAACATTATAACTAACGAATAGATAGACCTTAAGATAAATGGTACACATTTTTAAGAGTAGATGCATACCAACAGATAACTCCATAGTTATCAGGGGACAGGTACTTATAAATGAAAAGTTTTATTAAGGGATGTGGGAACGAAGAAAGAGTTAGGAAGCACTGATTTAAACTGTTACAACATACTTTTACACAAAAATTAAAAATATAAGCCCCATAATTGTCACACTAGCATGTAGGTTTATAGGCTGGCTGTTTTTCCTGATAATAATTGATCGAAGACATCTTTTACCACACACTTATGTCCCAAATCTGGTATTTGATTAGATTATATTACAAATGGGCTTTGTCATATTACAAAAAAAAAACTCAAGATACTTTGTGTTTTATTACAAATCCTATTAAGTACATTAAATCATTGGCCGTTTATATGCAAGTAAATCATCATGTTTATAAAGTTTATGAAGTTTCTCATAAAGGAATTTGAAAAAGAATAACAAATTATCATATTCTCCATTATATGGTCTGCATTGAGGATGATTTTCATCTGGATTGTGAGTAGGGTAATGTAAGGTGAGGTAAGTATTATACTGTGGACTGCAGCCCCAAGCACAGATATGTAATTCCAATAAAAATTGATGCAGTGCTTCAACAGTAGATAGGTACCATCTTGGACTGCCTTTTTGATGCCTCCAAAATTGTGATGCTCTGTTTTGTAACACAACTGTAGGTAATCTCTGTAATCTCTTATCTGCATACATTCCACGACTTTGATTCCATGTACTATCAATGATTACCAGGCGATCTACAGGCAACTTTTTTACATGATACATTTCATTGATAACATTGTCATTCTCAATCAATCTAGTTCTTAATGTACCAACATTGTATCCTGAAGGCATTTGTGCCAGCATTTGATCTGAATATGATTTAATATCTTGGTTGCCTTTAAATAACCCCTGAACAGTACAAGATTGTGATCCTGGAAACAGTAGGACTGTTCTGCTCAAGTCATATTGAGGTATATCTGGATATGTATACACATTTACATCACTTGGCGCCAAAACTGCTGCATGTGCTGCAGTACTTTTGCCGTCTATTTCCCGTGGATGTTTTATGATATCAACCTTGACAGGCAACTAAAATAAAATTACACATATATTTTTTTGTATATTTATGTATTTAATAAAATGTACAATATTGATGTATTACTTTACAGTGTGGGATTCGATCCTGGAGCTGAGAAACTGGAATAAAACAAGTATAGCAAAAGTACATTCGCGATTTACTACAACGAGTGCAAGGACTTCGAGTTTTTAAATCATTTAATATTTGTGAATCTGTAATATTTAATCCTTCAAATGGAATATCACCACGATTCCTAGATGCAGAGCTCTTAGGATTCATAATTGCAAATACACCAAGGATGTTATATTATTATAATAGTTTACTCAGGTTTATACTGAAAAATGTATAAATACTTTAAATTCTACTAAGTTTTAAGTAGTCAATGCCAACAGATGCTAACTGTGCTAAGATACAGATTTTAATCATTTGTTGTCAATTGACACTGACAATAAGTGACACCAAACGAGTATGTAGCATGAATATGTAGAAAAAAAATATTCGAATGAGATTATTTTCATTTAACGCTATAATGGTCTTAAAGTGACTCTTTTGTTTGCGTAAATTGTGAATTTGTAACTGCATGAAATGTTGTACCAATTGTTTATAATGTAGCCAAATTGGCCAAAAGATTGCTAATCATTATAATTATTTATTTTACTAGTTTCAGACAGTAGTTTAATAACGGGTCCATCAAGAAATTTAAGCCACTTAAGAATTAATGTATGTATATAATAGTATACATATATTATATGTACTTAATTACAAACTTTTGACAAAAATTGATTTTCTTACGTTCCGATACCTACAGTGATATGGTAACATGCATTGAAAATAGTAAAGCAAATTTATATATCATCTATTTTCATTGTTACGTCAAAAAGTGTAGTGCGTGAAAATTTCTGATTTAAAATCGTTTTTTACTATTAGGGACATATGATAAAGGTAAGTAAATGTTCTCGTTGTGGTTGTCGTTTTCATATATCGTCACATCGATCACATTCTTCTAACTAATGTTCTATTTCTACTATTCGCCTTGTTTTAGGCAATGACGCCATTTTGTCGCGCCGGCTGATCGGAATTATTATTTTTATATTCTTATAGTGTAGACAGTGCTTCAAATTGTTTTTATTAGGTTCATTATTGAAAGAGCTATTGTGTCACGATAGGTAATTCCACCGAGTGTACCGTCACCCACCGTGTCGTGTTGCTAATGTCGCCGTTAATATATTGATTAGATATTTTCCTCACTGGAAATTCACTATACCAGTTGAAACTCATTTCAGTAGATCATCATTCAGTGGTTTAACAGTATGGTTAAAATATTAGGAAGTTATAGGATTGCAAGTAGATCTAGACATTAAATTGTAAGGGATTAAGGAACACGTATTATTTGCAGCGGTGTAAATAAGAAATAATTGATATTCTAGAGGTACGTAAATATATATCGTTGTCGTAATAAACATACAACATATAATGAAGAAAAAGTATATATAAAGAAGAAAAGCTACGTTTAAGAGTAGTTCTTCTTCAACATACCAGGTAGTTTTTGATGTAATTTAAGAGTAACAATCACATAAACTCAGCAGGTGGGGAAATGGTTGAAGATATGTTACAATAATGACGATATCAATGAAAGAACAAGAGCAAATGCCCGGAGAGGTAAGTGTGTTCCTAATTTACGGATTTTTATTGCCCAGAGTAGTAAAATCACACCTGTAATCCCCAGAAAGGTAGGCAGAGCAGCTACGTTTGCGTCCCACAATGGAGTAGGAGGTGAGCCTACTGCCATATACCAGGCAGAACTTCAGACTCCAAGCCACTACTAGAAATTCTAGTTAGAAAAATTCAATAGTATCTGACGGGGAATTTCTCGGTCCTTGGAGAGGTCCTGGGCTTAAATCCCGAGTTGGGTACTATTGGATTTTTCAAATGTATATTTTCTAGTAGAAATTTGTTGCAGTGGCTCGGAGTCTGGATTTGTGCCTGGTGTATGGCAATAGATCCACCTATTCCCTAATGGGATGTAAACGTGACTGGTGAAACATGGGAGTGTACCACACTCCTCTGCCTACCTCTTCGGGGATTACAGGCGTGATGTTACATTACCTTTAAGTTCAATAGTCTTTTTATGACTTGATAATGGAGTGCAATTTTATTTTGTAAATATTTTTATTTTCATTTTTCTCCATTATAAAAGTAACCTATTATATAAAACACAAAATAATCAATATTGGAAATTTGCTATTTTAGATGAAACTCTCTGAGGCTGTACTAAAAGCTTTAGAGGACAAAGTCACACATCCTCGCTGGGTTGTACCAGTATTGCCAGAACAGGAATTAGAAGCTCTTTTAAATGCTGCCATAGAATTAGCTTCTAAAGGTTAGTTTAGTAACAATTAAAATTACCTTGGTACGTTATATCTTCTGTGATTTTTTTTGCTTATGGGTTGCCTGGAAGAAATTGCTTTGAAGTGATAAAGCCACCCATTGTGTACACTAATGTTGACTGTATATATTGTAATACTTCTAATATTATGCTGTTTACAATAATGAGTTCTCTGTCTATCTATATAAAATAAATGGATTTAAATAATATAAATTTAGGGATGTAATTGTGTTTTGATTGTTTTTCAGGAGAAGACATTAATCATCCGATATGTCAACGGTTTTATAATGAGGCCCTTAGTGTATCTTTTACAAAGATTTTAACAGATGATGCAGTATCATCATGGAAGGGAAATATACAGCAATGTGTCAAAACAAACTGTGAGAAACTCGTTCAACTGTGTGCACTCAAATTGGATGATCCAAGACTACTTAACCTTTTGTATATGGTTTTAAATCCAAATAACAAGTAAGATTATGTTTTGTAATGATTTTATTGGTTTTAATAACTGCAAGCCAATTTTTGACGGGTACATTTTTTAGATTCCATACATTTAATGCTACAAGAACGGGTGAAGGCTTAAATGTGGCTATATTATCTAACAATGGGGATGACTCCATAGAAGACGAAGATATTTTTGCTCGGTCTCCAGATCATCGCACACCTCGGGGATGGCTGGTTCACTTAATTAACCTGTGAGTGATATTTTACTGTCTTTTGCAGATGATGTGTATGTTATTTGTATTAATGGTGCTTTGATCCGTAGGTTCGGTCAAGCTGGCGGTTTTACAAGACTGAAGGAACGATTTGATTTGATAATCAGTACTTATAAGTCTGAAATAACATCATCTCTAAATAGCGAAGATAAGATTTCTACTGAAACAATTGAGAAAGAAAACAGCAATGATAATAGCAATAAAGTGGAAACAAAAGATCCAGTACCTATGATTACCGACAGTATGGAGGTGGGCATCGAATTTTTTGTATTTAATAAACATGCTATGTAGATTTGTAATGTTCTACTTACATATTTCCATTCCAGAGTTCTGTGTGTTCACGGAATGATCAACCTTCATCTATGGAGCAGTCGACAACTGGAGAGTCGCGCATCGCCGTCGTTTGGCAACTATTGCGTCCATTTGGTGCTTGTCATGAACTCCTCACTGAAAACACTGTTACTGTTTATATGCTCCCCATGCTGGTGAGTGTTTTTAATGTAATTGAAATACTTCCTTCTGATAATCGATAGTAATACTAAGAATGACAGATCAATCATAATAACTGTACAATTATCTTTTTGAAGGAATTTATTCCCACTCTACTAGAAAGCTTAACAGACGAGGAATTGAAGAGAGAAGCACGTGGTAGTGAGAATAAGACTGATATGGTGTCGTGCTTGATACGAGCTTGCAAATGTGTTTCTGTTAAAACACCTAATGCTCAGATGTTGCTTGAATGTAAGTAGAACGATAATGTTATAATAACATTTTACAAGTCACATAATCCTGAAATATTTTTTGAATAGTCATCTACTGTTGCTCATAGGTGGAGAGTTAGGGGCGCTCGCTAGGGATGCATATACTCTTACCATCTATTTATATGAAGTTATCACTTGGTTGTACTGCATGAAGAATCGGAGACAGAAAGAAGTATTGAGAATTGTTGCGGCAGGTTGCATACCCTGTAGCTGCTAAGGGGTGCGGTCGGAATTCCTCCCCTAAGCTCCTACAGAGTCTGTAACTGTGTCTGCTCATCACCTACGTCCCACCTCGGCCGGGTCACCACCATCGACGCTTCACAGTGCACCCGTCTTCGTGTCTCGTCCTTTATTGCTGGAAGACCTGTATATTTTTATAATCTGTAGTCACTATTCTCACATACATTTGTGAACCACACCACATCTCAAAAGCTAAATGCGAACGTTTATCTCTATACTAAATGATGTATCTGGTCCAGTGTACATAATAAGTATATTATGTTTCATTTCACCAACTACTGTCACAGTATCACAGGCTTAATAACACCTGTGTCATTGTTTTATTTCTGTTATGTATATTATTGTGCACTTGAGCCTTGTGCACTGACACTGCACCAGGTCTATTCCAAATGGGCTCCTAATTGTAGTCATTGATAATAAATATTTCTTTTAAATGGTTGACGAATGCTACTCTTAATGAATAATGTGTATTTCTACAAAATTTGTGTTGCCAAAGAAACATCGAATCTAAGAATCTTGGTGGTAAGGTCCCCATATCCCGCAGGGGCCTGACTGGCTAGCTACCACCCTCAGGCCGAAATCTACCGCCAAATGACTATATTTTGTGTTCCGGTTGTGCACCTGAGAGCCAGTACTCTCCCCCTCCTTACCATCCCTATCCCTAATGTGATATCTCTGTCTGCGTACCGCTGAGTCCTGTGGATTCTAAAGTCATCTTTGCTGCTTTGGGGCGTGGCATATAGGCAAGGGGGCCACGAAGACCCGGTGAAACGGCTGTTCGCTGGCCGCCCGCCGATCAGTAGGGGACCCGAACCCAGGTATCACTTATAACCTCTGGCCTGGGAGGCTGTCCCGCCAACCGGTGAAAACTCCTGTTGCGTGGTTACCGTGCCGGAGTAAGAGACCGGAGTGG
>DWEH01000261.1:0-12832 GCA_018245815.1 Apyrrothrix aesculapus | reverse complement strand
ATGTCCATGGGCGGCAGTAGCCACTTACCATCAGGTGCACTGCATGCTCGTCTGCTACTTCCATATTATAAAAAAAATAAAACCCCTTCCGATAACAGCTACGATTCTAGTGCATCAAACTGAATTGTCTATGGCTCCGTTCGAAGTGTTTAAATTTTAACGTTCAAATACTAGAGAAATCGGTCTACATTTTCTATTATGAAATGTAAAGAGCACAGTATTTAATTCCTTTTGCTTTAATGTAGGTATGTTATAATTTGGTTACGTTCATAATTTAAGTGTCCCAAAGATATCGAAATGAAAATATCAACTTTAACAGATTCGGCCTTCAATGACTGCGTAATCGTATCATTATACTATCTTTATCAATATAATGTTTATGTTTATATGATTATACTTAGATAAATATTATAAAGTGGGTTTCCCCCAGCTACAATTACACATTAGGTAAGAAACGCTACAGCCCACAGTTAAATTTGGACATTTAGATTTAAATACGTGAACAACTATTGCAAGTAGAGTTAAACAGTCCTTATCTAATACAATATTTTGCTTGTGCCTTAAATATATAAGATAAATGCGGTGACACAGATATGATCTCCATTTTACTTATAACAATAATCATAAACGTGATTAAATCTACTTGTGCTTATTAATCTCATAGGAATAGTAACATTAAATATTTTTTAAAATCTACTCAGAGGTACTTTTTGGTTACTTGTCGTTGTTTTTTTTTTAAATTCCAATGCGATTATAATACATTGTATAATTTGCCTAAAGTATCTCCTGCCATATGAAAACAGCAGATATCATTCGTAATTCGCATTACAATAATAATATGTAGAACGTATTATGCATTTTATATAATTTATTCATTGTGATTTAAAAATTTCAAAAACGCTAGAATATTATGATTGTTATGTTTTGTCTGCTTACAACGAACACCAAAATGTCAATAGTTATATAACCCGTACCTACCCCACAGTAATTTATGGAATATCATTTAAGGTGCTTATTTAATCAGTTGTGGGAAAGATTCGTGCCCAGCACTGGGACGTGAAAAATTATTCCTCTAAAAATAATTTATTAAATGCCGTCGCTTTGTTAGTTTTAATTTATACATTATTTAAGCCACGATATTTTTTATTAAATCTACATATATTTATGTGGCGTTGTGTGTAAAGTACAAAGTGTTGAACTGTTTTAAATAGCTTTTGTTAACCTTACGTATTTCCATCCTTTCAAGATGTTACTTAGGTTTTGTAACATATTTGTCTACAACATTGCGTCGTGCGATCTCTATTTAATGTATAATAGTGACGTCACCAATAGCAGATACCTTGTGAATGATGAAACATTCAGATATCCAACATTTAATGAAATCTCGGAATTGGCTTCATATAAAGACTGCGTTTTGCCTAAAATACCATAAGCGATTGATCACTTAGTTAGTCGTAAATACCAATCAGACATGTCTTTGAAGTTCGGATTATAGCCTAGCACGGGCAAGAGATCATATCCGGCCAATGCACGCGGTTGCCAGTCTATCTGAGAGTGTGCCACATGGCGACTGCCTTGCGCGTCTCCTGGGCCATCTGCGCCCAGTGCCGCCCCTCCGAAGCTGGCTCGGCCGCGCCCACGCAACACCACCCCACCACTAGGTTGTTGCTTCCTCCCGTTACCACGCACACCTGATATTATCAAAAATAGTAATTTAAAGTAGTAATTAACAATGTTCTTCTTTTGTGATACCTACAGCTCCTACATTTTTATGGACATCGTGTGTATGACATTACCTTGTCAGGTATAATTTAATTAAGTAATAAATCCAACAACAACAACACATTTTTTTTAGTAGAGATAAAACTCTCAAAAAGTAAATGCCAGGCTAGCTAGTAAAAGCTGGGCTAGCTAGTAAAAGCTAGGCTAACTAGTAAAAGCTAGGCTAGCTAGTAAATGCTAGGCTAACTAGTAAAAGCTAGACTAGCTAGTAAAAGTTAGACTAGCTAGTAAAAGCTAGGCTAGCTCGTAAAAATTAGGCTAGCTAGTAAAAGCTAGGCTAGCTAATAAAAGCCAACTAACTAAGTTCTTTCAATTTTGGTTCTAGTTTATACGCTTTGTTCTCTGACGTTACTTGTTTAGATTTTATATGTACTCATCCTTACCTCAATAGAAGCCTCTTGGAGGTTGGCGGACGGCAGACTGAAAGACAGAGCCTCGTTCCACACTGGATTGTTAATCTCTCTTCTGTTGGTCTTCTTCTTTTTTACACGCTTGCCATTCACAAGGAGGTAGACTTTTACGTACACATCTGGAATGTATTAATAGATGGACGGAAATGTTAAAAATGTAATACAATATTGTGATAGTTTACATTAAATAACATTTCATTTGTTTGCCCAAGTTGTGTAGTTTTCTCTAAAAACTGTCTAAAATAAATGATACACTAAATGACGAATTACTGATACCACTTATTTCACAAGTATTAGTTTTACGTACCGTCGGTTTTAAATAAAGGTCTATTTAAAGACTGCCGAGTTGTCGAATGGTCACAAGAGCGATTGTAGATCGAGAAGTCCTGGGTTCGATATCTAGATCGAGCAAACTTTTTCTAACTTAAATTCCCAGTAGTAGCTCGGAGTCTGGATTGATGCCTCTGTGTATGGCAATAGGCTCACCCCCTGTTCCCTGGTGGTATCTAAACGTAACTGGTGAAACTTGGGAGTGTACTACACTCGTCTGTCTACACCTTCGGGGAGATACAGGCATAATGTTACGTGTTACTATATTTTAATGTATATGTATGATATTACAGCTAATATAACATTAAATATGACCTAATAATAAAGAATATATTTTTGGATGTTACCCAATGCATCTTTCCCTTCCTGGGGTGGAAGAAGATTTCGAGCTTTAAGTACGACAACAGTGAGGCGTTCAGCTGAAGGTAAGAAAGAAAGAGATAAGAGCAACTCTTGCAACTCCTCAGGAGGACGTCTTTCCCGTGACAATTCCGCCCATACTTCTGCTCCACCAGCCACTTCTACGCGGGAGAGCGGTACCTTCGCAGATCCCATGACTTCGTTCCGTGAGAATCTGCAATTCCTCATCTCCGTTATGTTTTTGTACTATATACTCAGTAACTATGATATACTGCATTATTAAGAATATAATTGAACTCTTAAGGATTGTGTTGGTGGTTTGCAAAGGGAATTAATAAAAGTATTTATTCGTTTTTACCTGTCATAGTCAAACACTTGCAGCAGCAACGTCTTGTCAGTGAGTTCATCATGGGATACGGGGAACTTGAAGTGCTGATCGAAGAAGGGGTTCGCCTCGTTCCTGTGCACGGGAGTTTGTCGCACACGGGTATCAACTTCAGGGAGGAGGCTCACCCTTACGTAGGGATCGTTGAAACCACCGGCTTCATAGCCAGCTAGATCATGGGCTGGAAATTTGAACAAAGTCTTTGAGTTCACTTTATATAAGACAATTTCTAAGAAACTTACATAATTGCAGTTTACATGTAGTAATTAGCAGACTCTCAATTATCACCTTATTAATAAGAAACGAGTTACGAGAGAAAGAGAGAGAGAGGAAAGGAATTCATGGTTTTAGACATTCCTGTTTTCTAAAGTACGTGGCGACGATATAGCGATAAGCACTTTGTTTTTTGGCAGTATTCTAACTTAAGCCTAGATAACACTGCCTTCAACTAGGATTGTAATAAAGTTGGTAATTATCAAAAACAGTGGTCTGTTGCCACCTTACCCATAGAATGAACAAAAAAAGAGTTTGTCTATTGGTAGGTAGGTGCATAATTATTGTTTTTGCGATCACTGCAATAAAGAAATAATTAACTCAAATTACCTTCAATCAGATGAACTTCCAGGTCAGATCTATCGAAATCATATTTCAGCCGCAGATGTATTCTCCCGAGGGAAGGTCCAATACCTTCCAGTTCAATCATGAGGGGTGCTTCTCGTTTGGTGTATAGATCTGGCTGCAGAGCTCCCAGGGCGTTGATGGTGGCACATGCGCCAGGACTTAGGGGACCGAGTCCACTGCTATTTTCGACTAAGGAATTGCTTCGGTCTATCCGCCTGGAGGTTGGAAATTTTTTTGTACTGATTAAAAGTACCAAAAACACTGCTTAGCATACGCATTGCAATCGTCGACACCAAACCCAGATTTCCGTTTAAATCTAATATAAAACTTCGTTATTCAACCAAGCCAGATTCGGCCATGACATGGCCAGATTTAGTTAAATCCAGACGCGAATATAGTTTATACATAAAATACACGTAGAAAAGTCTCAAGTTTATTCTAAGCGCTCTTTCATTTTTATAACCTGTACCTAACCGCAGTAAAATTAGTCCCTTGATTGCAAACGTGGGTATTATTTATTTTCTTGTGGCGCTACCTAAGCTTACTTTGTACTCATTACGCGGCTGCGAATTATTTGTATAAATAAATCTATTAGACTTGTTACTACTAAATTGCAGACTACTCGGGTTTTACTTATGGGCGTAATAGCAAAGTGGGTTCCCGAACTAGATGTATTTATCGAGTTGTTTTTGTTTTTTTCTCTAATTCGTATTATACTTCGAATATGCTTTTAAACATTAAGTGTTAGATATATTTGCTTATTGGTCATATATTAGATACACATAAATTCTAAACAAACGCAATACTTGTGGAAGTGTTAACGCATGTAGACGACAGATTTCACAACGGTAACTTGTCTACATGTAAGGAGTCTTTTCAACGCAGAAATAATTATATTTTGGTACCGTTAGATATGTATACAAATACATATGTAGAAACGTGCGTGAGTGCTTATAACCAACGAGCGAGAGCACACCACGAAGCTGTTTAAAAAAATAATGTCTATAATTTATTGATTGCCTAATTGTACAATATCCAATCCGTAGAACGTCAAAATTGAATTCATAAACCCGTATGAAATCACATTTATTCTAACGAATATCTGGTTTAAACTTGCTCGTATACAATTTAATTATCAAACCTGTTCATATAAAATGGTCTATAATATATTTGACGTTGTGGTTAATGAGGTTGGCCTCGCTTTATGTATCGAAATTTAATAATACTATTAGTATAGGTAACGACTAGGCACAGCAGATCGATAGCAAGCCGAATACCTAATTAATTCATGCAGCACCTACGTCATTAAACTTTCGGTAGCACGATATAAAATATTAACTAAATTAACCCCAGCCATGCTATAAGCGTAATTTACGGCTTGTATTCGATTTTTTTTATCTTTGAGCTGACTAGGAGCGAGAGAAAGATGGATGTTTAAGGAGATACCTTTTTTTAAAGTGTTTAACGCAAATGCAATGTTGATGACACCATTGGAAAAGTTGTCTTGGGATCTCAATGTGAATATCATTTGGCGTCAAAATAAAATTTACTTTGTTTGCATAGCAGTTACGTGTCATACAGTTAAAAAGTTCACTCTAGATAAATTATCTGGATGGTAGTCTCAACGAGTAAGCGGTCCAAAATACCTATTTTTGTAATTAAATTAAGATAAAAGACTATTCACTTATAGTAATGTAAAAAAAAAAAAATTTTAACGTTGAACACATGTACTGCTAACACATTTGCAGTATAAAAGCTATTTGTAGAGTTGAGCAACGCTAGTCAAGGTCACTCTTGGATGGGTGATCGCTGGTGGTGAAGTTCCACGAGGGTCATTTGTGCTTTAAAGTTTTCGTTAAGCAGTTGGTCCGTATTTTGAGGTAACAGTCGTTTAATGTCTGCAAACCCCGTGGAAGGCAGCCAAGTTTTTAGACTACAGAAGTTAACCAGTTCGAGGGCCACCTGATATTAAGTAGTCACTGAATTTTTGACATCCTCTGAGCGACCGGCAAGCCGAGGATAGGGCGCGATGGTGCTCTTTGGGGAGGCCTATGTCCAGTAGTGGACCGAGATAGGCTGATGACGATGATGATGATGAGTGACCTGCGATTATACATACTTGCTTCGTAGCTACGTTGTGACTTGTTGTTATCTGCCTAACATACTTTCTACCGTGAATACAATAGCGCAAACATCATCAATATCCACCCATCCAAGAGTAGCCTTGACTTTGATCTTTACACTGTTAGAGATATCTTGCGCTCAGAATGAGAAAGGGTGAGTCATAATCTTCCACGCTGCCCAAGTCCGAATTGGCAGAGTACAAAAACTGGGGCTTTATGGTATAAAGTTTCTAAACTAATAATTTGCAATCGAACCCTGGCCAGAGGTTGAATAACACTTATAGATGTACGCTCCGATAGTTTCATTTTATTACTATAGTAAAAACATAAATGTGTTTTCCTGTTTAATAAATGGTCAACAAATTTAAATTACATCGCTTTATTAATAAAATATTTATTTTTAGATCAAATTCCAATTACCGGACTTATGGCACCATAATGGGCTGTCACCCGCAAAATTTCTCCCCGAGCTTAATTTACATTTTATGACTTAGCAGTTAAATCCACAAAAGTTTTGTTTACTGTGTATGGAATTAGCGTTACAAAAGTCTCAAGGGACTAGTCTAATCGTATGTGAACTTTCAAACTATCCACACTTACCTTCACGAACGTAATCATAAATTTGACAGTAATCTTATATAAATTACAGTATTTCGTGTTGTTATGTAATCTAAACTAAAACCCACTCAATCAATATCATTATCATTCACCCGTTTATATTTCCATTGTAGGATATTATGTGTCTGTGTGCCATACTGGCCAAGTTGGGTATTGTCAGACTTCACACGCCTTAGAGAACATTATGGCGAACGATTTCTTCACGGCGTATTCACTGTTACACCAAGCGATAAGTTACATCTTTCTGTTTAATACCAAAATGCATTTCTATAAAAAGCTCGCCTTTTTGTAATAACTGTATTACTACGCCTGCAAAGGGATTACTAAAATTTCTACGGCTGCAAATTCGGTGCGCTATTTATTTTGCATGCAATCCTAATTCGTGTGTTCTAGTTAATTGGGATTTCTTTAGAATAGCAAGGTATTAAATGGAGTAATATTTAAGCTTTTTCTCCTCATAGTCAACATTTCGACGTCTCCAATTTTCGGTTGACTTGACATAAGAAGTTTATCTAATACGCTCTGTGACAATTAATCTAGCTCTTTATAATACACTTATGAAGCTAAAATATATTCTGCTCGAGTGAACATTTCTTAATGAAAGTTATATTGAAAATGATACACTATATTTTGCCAGGACAACCTGTACATTAATAGATATGTCTATCTATGAAGTGTATTTTGTCGACAATCGGAGCGCCAGAAGAAGCGAGCGGGGATGGCGGGCGAAAATTGAGTTTGTTCCAATTTACGCCGGCGAGCCTACTCCACAGATTGATTCACACGCAAATCCGCTTACTGTATATTAAGGATACGACAAGGTTTTCCAAGTACAAGCAGATTATTTCCTGAGTTTTATAGTTCAACATGTTTGACCTTGTCATTTATCGTCATCATCATTAGCCATCTAAGTCCACCGATGGACTCATGCCTCCCCTGAGGGGTATGTACCCATAATCCCCACGTAGGGCATGTGGGCTAGGGATCCCAGTGCACGGCCTCTTGCATCTCCTACGCTGCAGCCTGTAGGCGGCTAGGGCATTTAGGCTGCACTATACCTCGATCAGCCAGCGCCGAGTTTAGACGCGTTTTACGACACCCTGATATCCCGGAATGGGGTCGGGCGTTGTATTCTTTCTCCGCCCCGACACGGTTATGTCAGGACTAATTGTCTTTATGCTTGAACATAATATGCAATGCATTGAATATACCTATATCGGAATATGAAATGATGGGATTTAAAAGGAAAGGACTAATAACATTTGTCCAAAAAATAGTTATTATTTCAATTAAGTTAGCAGATGTAAATCTGGGGTTTTAATACATAACATGCGTTGTAAGATTTTCGCGATCATTAAGGTAAAACATCATTCGATATAACAGTGAATTAAAATGTCGCGCGAGAACCTTCGCATCTGAGATTTCTTGGCAAAATTCTCTAAGGCGTGTGAAATTTGTAAACGCGCAGTCGGCTAGCATGATATACTATGGCCCTAAGCATCTTATTCAAGGAGATTTAGAGCAAGGAAACCCAAGTTTAATATTCGAAGTATAAGGGGGCTGATAAGTAAAAAGGGTGATATTTAATATACTCTTAGTTTTAATATTAATTTATAAAAATTCACAGCCCATAATGGGTCTTTGATTTTATCTTTCTATTATTAAATGATGACATCAACCTATTGAGTGGGTGACCATAGTGGTTGTGAAAACCTTAAAACATAGTAACGAATAAGCTATAACCACAGTTTTAAGATTTTTGACTAGACTTTGCAAAAATTTACCTCGGCGGCATGAGTAGCGGCGATAAACATCTCGGTGGAACGTGTCGCGGGCTTGAGGGTGCAGGAGAGTCAGCCAGCGAAGCCAGCGATCCATGGGCGTGAGGTGCTGCCCGAACATCCAGGGAAGCAGCGCGTAGAGGCGACGGAGATCGGGGTAAGCAAATCACACCCGCTTCAAGGGTACGACCGTCGGGCGCAAATGTACGGATGGCTGGCGATGAACCGCGGTGACTCTGTGATATCAACAATTGGTTATTAAAACAAAACCGAAGCTGTTCTTGTATATATCATTTATTTTGTAACTTTCACTTCGTGCGCCAATGTATACAAATTGAGTCGACTCAGCTAATTCGTAGGAATTTATTTATATTTAAGATAAGATAAGATAAACATTTATTCCATCACAAAGAGAGAGAAAAAAAAGACAGATACAGAAACAAATCAACAGTAATAAAAACAAAACTAAAACAATATTAAATTAAAACTAAGACAAAACATTTCATGTGATGGAAAGGGTTCGCACTCAGCTTATGCTGCGGAATCCCACGGCTACTGATTTTCAGTGCGAACCACTTTACGTGCAGTTCGGCAAGCTGGTGTGCAAAATATTAAGAAAAGAAAATTTTCGAACAAGACCCATGCAAAACAAAAGTAAAAAAAGAGAAAAAAAAAGATACAATATTAAATTCAATCAAAGACTTAAAACTACTTTACAAAATTATCTACATATTTGCATACTTCTACACTAGCTGTACAAAAAGTAAGTATTCAAGAAAATCGTCGAGCGCCTGTCGCTAACGGTAAGTATACCGCTGTTCGAGACCTTAAATGTTCCATTTTGTTAGTAAAGTGTGTGTATGTGCGTTTGAGTAGGTGTGTATGTTAGTGTGTATGTGCGTTTGAGTGAACGTGTATGTGAGCGTATATGTGCGTGTGTGTATAAGAATGTGTGTGTATTGAGGTATGTGTATTTATTGTTTTTTTTTGCATGTTTAATAAATATGATTTAAAACTAAGCTTAGAATTACCTTTCGCTTTCAGGTTACGGAATAGTGGTGGGAGGTTATTCCAACATTTCGTAGCGGTATATTTAAAACTCCCACGGAAGGCTGCATTACATTATGTTGGGTAAGTTAATAGAGAGCTAGTTACCGCCCTAATCTGGTGTGACGATATATTTTTGAACCATACTGGTTTACTATACAAATATGGTGGACAATTATGATGTATAACGTCAAATAGAAGACATGCAAAATGCAGTTGCCTTCTATATTGCATTTTCAACATATTTGCATTGTTAATGCATGGTGTAACATGCATGCGGGGCGGGATGACAAAGCAATACCTAGCGCAAGCGTTCTGAAGCCATTTGAATTCTGTAACAATTATTACTATTATTTTAGACAAACAATTACATAAATTTAATTCACAACTGAAAATCTTTATTATTAACACCGCTTCAGGCACTCTGTGCTTCCCAAAACCAAAATTACACAGTTTGTCAACATTTTCTCGTGCCCCATAAATAAAATGTTATATATATTCGTAATTCAAAGTGAAAAGCACATTCTGGAGGCAGTTTGTTCGGCTGATAACAACCTAGCTGTAACTTCGTAAGTAGAATCATGCCTCTGACAATCTGCGTTTTTGCAAGTCATTTGATAAACTTTACGCCGCTTCGCGTCTTCAGTGAATCTGCTATGTCACATAAGTTGGTGCAAAATGTTCACGACACCATTCAGCGAAGCGAAACTTTCGCATCAAGCGGTTAAACGCGGCTAAATATTTGAGGACAGGTCATAACAAAGGCGTTTGATAGAAAGCGAGCTTAGCATTAAACGGTGTTATAGTAAAATGCAGTGATATCTTAGTGGTTTGAAATTCAGTCTCTCACTCCGGGTTCAAAATGCAGTGATATCTTAGTGGTTTGAAATTCAGTCTCTCACTCCGGGTTCAAATAATGGCGCGCACCTCTTTCCAAAATGTGCGTCTTAATATTAAATATTATTTGGTATAACGGTGAAGGAAAACATCGTTAGTAAACCTGCATGCGTTGGAGTTCGTTGAAAAAAAAGTTTCCTAACGCGTGCGAAATCTACCAACCCGCAGTTGGCTAGCGTGATAGAGTATGGCTTTAACCCTCTCATTCTGAGAGGAGACCCGTGTCCAGGAGTGGAACGATAAAAAGCGTCGTGAGAAAAAAAAGTAAAATACGGTGCTGTTCTGGCTGCTGACAGGCAGAAGCGGTGCGAGCTTTGGTTTTCGACCCCCAACCCGTATAGCCAGCGTGGGGATTCCCTATGAATATGCGTAGACGCTTATTAGGGCAGGCCTATATCTAGCAGGGGATTGACACGGTATAAGTAACGGGTAGTTATGTGGATATGTCTGCCTCGTTGGTCGTGTTGGTTGCAAGCGCGACTGCCGATCAAGAGGTCCTGGGATCGATTCCCGGGTCCTCAATGGATTTTTCTAACTTAGAGTTTTTAGTAGAAATTTCTAGTAGTGACTCCGAGTCTGGATTTGAGCCCAGTGTGTGGTAATAGACACCACCTATTTCATAAAGGGACGTAAACGTAACTGATGAAACGTGGGACTGTACTACACTCCTCTGCCTACGTCTTCGGGGATTACTGGCGTGATGTTACGTTTTAGTTACATGGATAGCCTGGATCATATGGGTAGTCACAGTAAAAATATCATGCTTGTAACACTGACATGATCAGCATTACAGCTACAGTTATTGTATATCTCACTGCTGGGGAATGATATTTCTCGCTGCCACGTATGTTGGTGCATACTATTTTAGCTATATTATTACAAGAAATGCTTTATACTCTCAATCCCAAAATGTAATTCTCTACATCATGAGTACTCTATACAATAAATGTAGACTATTATTGGGCGTATGATAATTATAAAAAAATATTAGAAAACCCAACAGTACATAAGCCAACGATATGGACAACCAATTCACACAGTTGCTTGTTTAAATATGGTAACAGTTTAATGCAGTATTGTATTCTACCATGGAATAATTATTTTCATTAATAACTGTTGCTGCATCGTAGATAATTGAGCAAAGCACAGTATATTGGCTACTGCGTAGCATTAGCTACTATACGCGTAGCTGATGCGCGTAGTGTCCACTCAAAACGGCTGCGCAAAGCAGATACACGTAGTCGGTGCACGTAGCGTAACGTTAATGCAGCTGGAGGCGCTACGACTGCTACGACAAGTAACTACTACAAAAAACGTTTGCACAGCGTTAACCCTGACACATCGCTATTACGATTCAGTCCCTTGACACCCATAGCCAATATATCAATGAGTTATGGTCATATCTTTGACAATAATGACTAACTGCTCTACTCTGCTAGGAATCGGTAGAGCAGTTAATAGAGTTAATAGCCCAAAGTTAGCTGAAGTGCTGTAGTTAGTTTGAGAACTTGCAACTCTGAATATCTTCATGTATTCTACGAGTGAATGTTTGTTATCTCAGGCCTCAACAGATTTATAGCAATCAGCTAAACTTTATCTTCAGTTTAGTTCTCTCGCTTATCGTTGACAGTATAACAATGGAATAAATGGTGTATAAACTGTGCCTATAAATTGTAATATTAATTTACCTGAATCCTCAAACTTCCAAGGACTATGGTTACAGCTAGTTAGCGGTAATTTTATGATACTTGGTCAGATATCAGTTTTAATCTGTCAATAGTTTATATTAATTCGATGTAATGCAAGTGTAATGTAATTTCGGGAACTAGATCGTGCATTTATAATGAGATCTGTCCCAAATGGGAGGAGTTACTAGCTGAGAGATAAAGTTATAGTACTACTGGTTATATTTTACTCTAAGTGACTTTAGCTGAAATATACGATGTTTCAATAGTGGGTCTCTTTTCGCAAGTGGAATAAACCTGAAAAATGGGCCTGAAATACAATAAATGTCTTGAGATAGAAACGAAACATGTACAAAAACTTTTTCTTGGAAGCCATAATTTGGAATTTCTTGCAACAATTAGATTTCTTATACTAATAATAATACCTCAGACCGGAAAACGTTGAGCAAATTACAAGTAGATAATCATATATTCGTTAACACGCTAGTCTGTCATACAAGGGGTACTGAGTTTGACTCCCTGGTAACAAGTAACCGGAATCATGAACGTACTCGGTAGCTACACGTTTCGGATTTGATTAGGGATCATAATGATTATGAAAAGCTATTACAGGCTTGTTGATGTTATGATGATAAAATGATTATAAGGAAAATTATGACGATGTTGATGAAAATGATGATGATGTTGATGATGTTGATGATGATGATGATATTGATGATGGTGATGGTGATGGTGATGTTGATGTTGATGATGATGTTGATGATGATGTTGATGATGATGGTCATGATGATGT
>DWEH01000260.1:0-12834 GCA_018245815.1 Apyrrothrix aesculapus | reverse complement strand
TGGGAATCGAACCCACGACCCCCGGCGCAACAGTCAGGTTCACTAACCACTGCGCCAACGGGACGGTCAAAGTCATAGTGGACACGGAGCATTAAGATCTCCAATGTATCGCGGCTCAATTAGAAGCACCTACTAAGGCACCATATGATAATATTAGGGCATACGACGAACAATCCGAGTTAGGGCCAGTAATACCGCTTCATAACAGAATTGGAAGTGCAACTAAGGGTTAGTAAAATTGTATATTGAAGGTGCGATTATTATTATCATTACAATACTAAAGTTTAAAGTTATAGTCGGACATGGTGGCTAAGTGCGGGTTGGCATACTTCACAAGCGTTGGAGAAGATTAAGTTAAACTCTAAGCTGCCACTGCACTGCATTATAATACTTTAATAACCTATAAAAGTAACTATGTGAGCTATCGCCTTAAGTGCTCAAGCTGGAAAGTATGATCTAAATTTACATAGATGGCGCTAGTTGACTTATTTTGTCACAACTTTACTATCATTTCGATTATTCAGTTTTACAGTATTAAAAGCAGTAAAATAATTTAAAAGACGTATCATACATACAGTCATACACAAGTATATTCAAATATATTTGATCGCCATAATATCTACGAAAATATGTATGTATTTGGTAAAATGTATTAAAATACAACTGATTTTTAAGATATAAATTATATTGTAGTACTTTATTATGAGCTCGTTACTGAGCAGACTGCACAGCAGCAAGTGCAATCAACAAACGTGATCGTGATTATTCCTTAATATTATCCTATTATAATAGTCCATCTTGTAATATTATCATAATTGTTTTATATTTACTTTCTATTATTATTTATAGTATTATTCAGAATATCACAAACTAAATGATCACTTCGCGTTGTAAGTCTTTTTTAACGATACTCTACCGTTTGGCCGCGGCCGACCTGACGGTGCGCGCAGATGCATCCGAACATGAACCACGCATGCCTAGAAAATACCTATTCACCCCTGTCTGTACAAGTCCTAGGTCATGTGTGTCCGGAAAGACAGACGCTAGCAGAATGTTCCACTCCTTGGCCGTCTGGATAAAAAACATGGAACCAAATCGTTTCGTTCTATATATATAGGAGTGTGGGGACGCTACATATATAAATAATAAACATCTATGTATATTGCCGATTAACATAAGTATCTGCGCACTGGAGTCGGGTGAGAGTACAGGAATCCTGTTTACCAAATTAGCCTAAAATAACTCTCCATATACCACATCAATCCACGACGATAGGTACAGAACACAATCCTGAACAAATAGCATATGAATAAATGATCGCCGATTCAATCATGTGAACTGGGAACCGCCTGCACGGCAGATGTTCGTGTTGAACAATGCAAAAAAATCCTAATGCAGGATCTTTAGTTACACTATTTACTCATAATTTATAAACAAATGAACAACGTAACATAAACAAAATGCTATAATCATCATATTGTTCTAAAAACCGCTTCGATTTTAGATTTCTCATTTACCTGCCCATTCTTGTTAAATATCGTATGTCTGACGAACAATAAACGACACGTACATGATAAAATACATATATCAAATAACATAATGCCAGACATGCTCGTATATATAAAACACATGTATACATAGTGTCTGTCTGTCACGCAGCAGTGTGTGGGAAGTCGACAGCTGTAAGTAAAGTTCCACCCTTCCTGCGAGCAATCGATAACCTATAAAATAATGCCCCAATTGTGTCCAAGTATTTTACCAATAAGCGCGAGACACGCGAGGAATAGTGTGATATAACGTTTGTGTACATGTTTCATGTTCGGTGCGAGAAGCCATACTACGCGGTCCCCACCCCGCTTGCCCAGTGTGTGTATTATGGCCTAAAGCCCTTCAGGGGAGGCCTATGTCCAGCAGTGGACTTAGACAGACTGATGATGATGATGCCCATGTGTTTCTTAGTTTTATGTGTAAATATAAAGAATAAATAAATGAAACAAAAACATAGCAAAATTTTATAATAAATTGGTAGTATTAAACAGGCACGCGGGTCAATTGATGTTAAGCGCTCCCTACTGACCACAGATGTCAGTATGTAATTCCAATCAGTACCAGAGTCACGGTTACGACAAGAGTTAACTTAAAAAAGCCTCATGTGTTTGTCCACCGCGTGTTTACAGTAGGCTGTAACAATACGAATATCAATGGTGGCTCCGATAACCGAATTTCAATGGTGTGTCCAACCACAATAAAATACAAGTAAATGATTTCCTAAAAATGTAGAAGCATGTGACGTTCGTAAGGATAGATTTATTTGGCGCTCGGTGCTCTCTGCCTACCCGATATGGAACCACGTGTAACGATATAATAATAACAATTTTCTAAAACTGACTATATCGTTGACAGTTGATCAAGAGGTCCTATTTTGGATTACCGGGTTGGGAACTATTGGGTTTTTGAATTTAAAATTTCTCACAGTAGCTCGGAATGTGGATTTTTGTCCAGTGTGTCGCAATAGGCTCAGCACCTATTCAATGCTGAGACATATAACACAATAGGTGAAACGTGGGAATGTACTACACTGCTCTGCCTATCCTTTCGGAGAAATATAGGCGATCACGATTAGACACAATATGCGATCCACAACTAGTGTACGATATAACGGTTACCATACCATTCCACACAAACTATAACATGATTCACGTTCAACACGCATCGCGTATAAATGGATAAGAAAATCTCGTCTTTACTTCACGACACAGTTCCCAGCGCACGTGGTCTACTTTGTTGTGAAGAAATTTGCGTTTACAATATCGTTGAAGCTTACCCCGCCTGAAGGCAGCGGATTGTAAACCTTTTTTTCTCAAACGCTTCTTGTAAATCCTATACTAAAACATGATACACTTAGCATCTTCATATGGTATGTTCATTTATTATTCAGATGTAAAACGGATCTTCTACTCCTTAATATACATATTTGCGTAGATTTTTAGGTTCATCTTCCATTATGTAGACCTTATATTACAGTCGATTTATGAAAGGATGTAATAATGCAACTTGTAGTTCCAATCCAATTAAATCCTTAATTTTGTGCATGACCAATAAGTGCGTAATTCAAAAAAGTATATGATTTTTTATTATGTTTATGTAGAGTAAAACAAGGCGGTGATAGCCTAGTGGCTCAAAATTTAGCTTCCCATGACATTGGTCTTGGGTTGAAATCCTGGCACGCACCTCTGTCATTACAATATTGTCCTTTTTTATATTAAATGTCACTTCTTGTAACCATAAGGTAAGAATTATAACGAAACCTGCACCCTTTAGTTCTCCACAATGTTCTTTAATCTGCCAACCCGCCCTTGGCCAGCGTAGCAGACTGTTACGACCTAAACCTTTCTTATTCTGAGAGGAGATCTGCATCCAACAGTGGCACGATAAAAGGGTTGAGATAATGGGGTCTACTTGGAAAATGCAATCAATATAAAGATGTATTTTTTTTTATTGAGCCTACTAAAGAGGCAGACGGGCCACCTGATGGTAAGCGGTCACCGTCGCCTATGGACATGTGCAACACCAGAGAAATTGCCAATGCCTTGCCGGCTTTGAAGGAGAGCTTTTTTCACGTCTTGAAGAACCTCATGTCATAGCCCTCCGGAAATACCCCAGAAGGAAGCTCATTCCACATCTTGGCATTCCACACCCGTGGCAAAAACGGTATGGTATATAATCAGTATAGGTTTTACAAACAGGTTGTCTACCTCGTCGGTCTAGTGATTGCAAGCGCGACCGCAGAGCAAGGGGTCCTGGATTTGATCCACGGGCTGGGCAAAATATTATTGTTCTTTTCGAAGGTTTACAAATATGTTCGTAAAACAATGTCTTTCATAGTTGCCTTAACATATTACAGCATTGCATTTCTTCTCAAATACATAGCATTAAGCCAAGTCCACATGGCACTCACCGTGTACGTCATAGTCTTGATCGGCGGCGGCGGGGGCAGCCGCTTGGCCTGCTCGTCCTCATCTGAAACAAATTTAATAATAATTTATAAGGCTTCGCATTCATTACGGAAAACTTTGCCCTATTTAAAAACGAGCGCTTCGCCACCGCGTGGAATATAGCGAGGCAACAACTCCTTCGAGTTTTGTAATCCCTCAGTTAAAATAACCAATTACAAAGTAAGATTATTCATATATTTTATTTTAAAAGTCCTTTATCATATCATATTAAATAAGCATTTGAATACAGAAACGGAATTTAGCGAATCGGCAAGAGATTACTGTAAATGTTGTATACAATGTAAGTTGCAAAAGAAACGAGGACGCAGGCAGAGTTGCTGGGCAAGTTTCTTTTACTAAGATAGACCAACCAATTACAATGAACCCAATATGTTATTACATTGTCACCGCAGATTCCTTAAGAGGGTAGACAGAGAGCACGGCGTGCTAAATATCTATAACCACCGGCTGCACCACAGACCTGCACTCCTTCCACATCCATCATTCTCTTCATACATGTACGCCGGTACCTATTTATCTTTTGGAAATATATACATACAGTCACATTAATTCTTCTTGCCTGCTCAAGGCGCGAGGCCCGTTCCCAGGCAATTCGTATATAATTAAGCATGCGCATCTGGCGCCGCAAAACAACAGTATTGTGTTTCCTCGTGTGGCGATGTGTTATGGTATTCGGCCGAGATTAATGTCCAACACGTGAATACTTTAAATGACTTCAATTGAAAATTACACACTACACTCGTATAGCATCTTAAACAATTAAATACAAGTGTTGTTAACAAAAGTACAATATGGCAGCAACGCTTTGTGTAAAACGATAGTGCTTCCATCTAGGCGACAGTATTGCCAACTACGCGACCAAGCTGTCAATCATTAGTAAGAATATTGTACCACTACCCACATTAAAGGATGTTCAAGCTGGTGTGCTAGTTCTGCATAAACCAAGCATCACATGTTGCGAGGGCTTATTCACGTCCACATTGTCGTACAGTGAACAACACAAAGGGATATTTTAAGTCTTGAAGTAATTGTTCTAAATTTTCAATACAAACCGTAAACAAATAAATATTAAAAATTTTATCAAAGTTCCTCCTTACATGATACAACAAGTGGCTGAGTGATGTTTGATAAAACCATATCAATTTCAAAAACCACAGCAATTACATCAGACATATGACAAACATAATCTGTATCGAAATTAAATCACCTACATGACGCATCAGTCCGTCTCTCGCTAAAAATTTCAATAAATATTTATAAAATTAGTCAAATAACTAAACGTAAACGTAACATCACGCCTGTAATCCTCGAAGAGGTAGGCAGAGAAGTGTAGTACACTCCCACGTTTCACCAGTTACGTTTAAGTTTCAATATGGAATACGTGGTGAGTCTATTGCCATACACCAGGAACTAATCCAGACTCCGAGCCACCATTAGTCAAATAAATATTTCGGTTTTAAATTTTAATCTCATTAAGACTGCTTTGAAGGTTCCAATGACCACCCACCCTTTTCCCATAGACATCACAATTACAAAATTAGCAGCAGAACAAGTGCTGGAGGCCACATGTATCAGACACACGAACCCTGGACCCACAAGTCGACGCTCGGGATATATTTTCCCGAGAATATCTTTAACTAGAAATCACTCAATTGTCATACATTATAATACTATACTTGGAATAATATAACTTAATTTTTTAGTATACACGTCTCCAGTCTCAATAACACAAAGCGTCTCATTTATTATGTATGTTATTTGAGAGAGGCGGCTTTAGGGTGTAAGGTTGTAATTTTTATTTTTGGAGTTTTATTCCCCCTCGTTTTTCAACTTCTATTGACGAATAATAAAAGTCACAAGTAAGCATAAGCTGGTAATTGCTATCAAAATTGCTTGGAGTATAAAAAAGTTTTAAGAAAAACTTAATATGTTATGCACCACGTGGCGCCACGCTCTCCAAGCTCGGAACCACACAGGAGTCAAGATAAAACATATCACTAAAACTCTCTTTCCATCCGAATAGAGATTTAATTATAAACAGCTCCATCGATTACATTCTATCATCTGTTCAAATATACATCAATTTCCCGCGCAAACTGTTTACAGTACAGGATGATATCACATCAGCACCGGGCCAGATGAGACGTTGCCGTGCACAAACACGTTCATTAGTCATGCGAGAGATCATAAATCATCATCGAATTATATCGCACCGGCCGCCAGCAATTACACCGACACCCTAAAATCACTCTCGGACGTTGTAAGTAAACATCGCGAGTTTTAACTGAATTCAGCTTTAATTATAGCCACCGGATACTGGTCGCGCCGTGTTTATTTAGAAAACACCTCGCGATGCCAGCGAGCGATTCGCAAACTGAGTTAACTGGACTGATCAGTATGACATTTTGTATATATGTATTTATTTTTAAATGTACTGGATTAAAATGTACTGTCTGCTTCGGATTATGCTTTTTTTTATTGTGAACAATGCTTGGCGGATATGAACACAACAATTTTTTTTGTTTCCGTAATGAAAATGTTTTCGCTGCGCAATTGTAGAATCAGTCATAATACGAAAGGGCCAGCCGTTTTATAAAACAGTATCCGTCAAGCAGCTAGTCAATTTTGCATTGTGATCGGTTCTACAATCGGTTGCGACATAAAGACATTGTTCATATCATGTCACATGTGCTGTAAATATTTATCGCTCCGATACACGTAACATCATGCTTGTGATCCCCGAAGAGATAGGCAGAGGCGTGTAATATACTCCCACGTTTCACCAGTTACGTTTACGTCTCAAAATGAAATAGGGTTTCGTCTCAAAATGCAGACACCGAGCGACTTTCAGTAATTTTAACAAGAAATTCTAGTTAGTAAAATCTGATAGTACCCGACCTGGGATTTGTACCCAGGACAACTCAATCGGCAGTCGACTAACGCGGCCGTCATTGTTACAGCAAGTTCCAGGAATTGTTCTAAAGTTACAATCGATTAACGGATGAGACAATCGGGTGAGTAAGTGAACACTATCAGTATTTCCCCCGAGGAAGTGGGCTGTACCAGATAGATGAATCACATAATTGTTACCGGCGTACTAAAGCCTTACTCGCGCCTTACGGAGAACCCCGCTTGAGGAAACTGTTTGAAATAAAAGCCCCTTTTGTAGAAACGGTGTAATAACCCTAAAACAGAATGCCTCTTACACAATATTACCGGTGAAAGCCGACGTAAACCATTTTCTCTACATCTTGACGTTTTTGCATTTGGATTTTTGAATCTAATGCCAACCTCGCGGGTTCTCGATCTAATCTTGACAATTACCTGTGTGTGTGTGTGGGTGTTAACGGAAGACTTATTTGGGTCGAGATCATGACGTTAGATATAATTTAGAATTGCCACATGATAATTGTAAATTAATGGTATGTTTTGCTGCTGACCTATAAAGAAGGTCACGAGATAAGGTCAACTCGTAAAAATAGCTCGCATTCGTATCTGCCGCGCGGGAAAATTGATATTAAAGAACAACAACTTGAAATGTACACATTTTTATCTGTCGTTGTAACAGATTGTTGTGTACAATATAATAAGAGAGCTGACTCACCTCGATGTATGGCGTCGAACCTGCCCTCGACCTTGGAACGCAGAGAGTCCAGGTCAAACGGTGCTGCGAACCCATGATCCACAGAACGACTCTTCGACCTGTAAACGTTATACAATTTCACTTAGTACAACATCATTGTTTTCACGAAAATGTATGGGAGGAAGCTCTTGAAAAAATTCCATATGTACACAAAAAATAAAAATAGGCAGTGGACGGACGTGTCGCGCACAAAATGAACATTCCACTCCGACACATCAGCATAAAGAAGACGACAGGGAAAACGGTCCCTCTGAGATCGTTCGAGATCGCAGCGCCGTCGTTGATACGATTGCGAGTGACGTTAAACGGCAAAAATTCAGTGTCAGTGTACGGATAATTGCCGGGAGCTGAAAGCAGGCGCCCCAAATAACTCTCGCAGGACTGATTTGAACACAAACGGAGAGAATTAAGCGACTGCTGTTGTACGTAAACACTCCTCCTGCCCTCTGACTAACTTGTTTGTGTTCGCACGCGTTATAGTCAAATGAGACGTACCGGTGGTCATTTCGTACGCCACCTTTGAATCTGAATGCAACAATTTGTTCAATACCGAGCTTACTGGGCTTTAAATAACATTAACCCAATTTAAACAAGAATGTTCGATTAAATTTATTGTATTTTCCCTCAATGTGTAGTAAATTTAAATATAATATCACGCACGTCATAATAAACAGTGTAAATAGGAACATTAACTAAAAATTATTAATGACTGGTGATCAGAATGTAAATTGATGTACAAAGTTTAGGCACAATTAAATTAATGTTTGCCAGCATTATTTACTTTCTTCTGACTTTTATTATTATTTTTTCTGATAGTTGGAGGTGTCATATTTACTTGTGACTTTGAACACATTACATAACAGCTTTTTCCATAATAAGTAAAATAAAAACTAAATGTATACATTTCTGTTGTTAATATGACAAAACATGAATACGTTACGATACTTTTAAATTAAATCAATGTTATGTGGATCGGTAATCAGTCGGCAAAATAACTCCGGTATAAAACTTACATGGGAACAACAAAGCAAAAAAATATACCAAGCAAAAACTAACACGAAACATACATCTTCAATACTAAAAAAAATTAAAATCAACACGATATTTGAGGAAAGATCCAATACAATCATCCCCTTTTTGCAATTTTAGACAATCAAATATTTCATGAAATGTTAGCCTTGTCTTTTCATCGAGTTAAGAAGCCGTATAAAAAGCAGACTCGCAATCGTTATCATTTCCAAAAAGAAGTGAACGAACGTAGAGAAGTAAAGTGAGAAGCCTCGACTCCCGTAGTTGATGAAATGGAGGGTTGTGATGAAAATTAACGAACAAAACTACGGAACACGTAGGAAACACGGCGTTTTCGACTTGACATATAGATAAGAGGATAATTATAACCAATATTTACTACGGAAAATCTGCTTGTTAATTCACAAATTAAACTATTTTGCACGTGTTATTGCGCACTGGATCATTCCTCAAGGATCTCTATAACAGATTTAGAGCGTGAATTCTTGGCAGCCCTGAACGTTGACATCATAGCACCAGCGGCTAATTATTCGGTATTCATTATCTCTATTAAGGACTTGGGGAACGTCATCCTCGAAGTTGTATGGACATTGCATGTACACAAGTAGGTGCATCTTATGAATACACAATTGCATACACAATTGATAAATGACGAATTATGGTAGGTACAGATGGCGCGCAATTCGTATGTTTTCCATTGCGTTTATTTGGTAAGCGAGCATCCATGGTAATGTCAATACATTCATGATAACATGTTTACAAACCATGTATGACTTCTAATACTTATAGGTACGAACACGCGCCCTGAGTCCTAGTACTCAAACTTTTACGCCCATATAAAAAAAATGTCCTACTAAAAATAAGCGTATTTCAACAATAATAATTATCTATGAGAAATCTGAAAGCAATAATCACTCAAAGGGGCCTGGACGTTCTAAAACTGCCAAAAATTAACGCTCCCGTCACTTACCTTACGTAAATATAGAATGGTGATCGATATTACCTCTTGAAGGACTGGTCGATGCTCTCGGCGCTCCTGGACAGCTGCTGCGAGGCGCGCCTAGACCTGCATGCAACAGAGATCACGAGCTAGACACAGGCAGCGCATGCATACAACGACTACACTATTCAGACAATACCGCTTCTAGTAAAAAGAACTTTTGGAATATTTTGTACGTAAAAAAAGATACATGCCATTTATTTTTGACAATAGCAGTGTTTTAACATTTGCAGATAATCGTCAATAAAAATATCTTTAATAATTTACGTCTGGGAGCACATCTTGGAAATCCACATTTAGTTATCTGGTATTTTACTGAATATTGTCTGAATAGGATTCTGGAGAGCACATCCACATTGGCAGTGCGACATTTGGAGCCGACACAAGACAAGTTACGTGATTGCTATACTAATTACGAGCTCCGCAAGCCAATCTGAAAAAACTCTCACAGACAAGTATCTGGCAAATGGAAATATTGCTACGCGCTGAAATACACAGAAAAACAAGCCGCTTTCCCTACTGCCATTAAACGTGAAAGCTGGCGATAAAACTAGCGACAATAAACAAACGCAAATGAAACTCATGCATTGAAAATGTCTTGATCTTAGCGTTAACATAATGATGTTGTTACTCCAATTGCCAGCCTATAGCTAAGTTTCCGCTGTATCGACCGTATTTTATGATATCCTAACTACGATAACTGGCTGGTTTCAGGCCTTTAAGGTTTAACTTCAAATTAATCGCGGTAGTGGTAAGAATAGAATCCAACGTCATTTTGTTCAGGTCAGTTATTTAGGCAATTTGGTGCGTACGAAATATATATTCGGAACAAACATCACTGCGCAAACAATGCTTACCTACGACCACAGATTCGCATAAAACTGAAATATCTCGGTATTTTGGAACATACAGTGTTACGCATTTGTACTTTCTAAATATTACTATAACAACATCTCATGGCAAGACTATGTTGGTGTTACTGCCACACCTATCTCTTTTTCTGATTGTTCTATTGTTTATCGGTTACGTTCCGGTTGGAATGGCGTGTGAGCAAGAGAGAAACACTAAGACTAGCCCTTCCAACGTATTCGTCACCTAGGAAACTGTTATAAACGTCAGCTAGAATTACTTTGCTATTTGAAATTGTATGTTGATATTTTTATGGGTCGTAAAGACCAGTTAAGTTACAATAAGCGTCCACTGGCTACTATTTCATAAAACAAAATATTTTCTGTCTACAATGTTGTATAGTTACCTGTAACGATTAGGTGTAAAAGAATATGTAGTTCTTAGGATTAGGAAAGAGATGGTTAGAGGGTTTGAGCAATTAGAAAGACAGTAAAATAACTAAAAATATTTATGAGGCCATTTGTAAATATAGAATCGGAAGAAGTAGATCTAAAGCAGACCAAAAGTACCTACAATTGACCGACGAGCATGACGATGTTAAAAAAGTATAAGAGGCCAAACAAATTTGTTAAGACAGTGGCAGGTTGAAATCCTTAGTCTCTGCCAACCCATTTGTCATCAGCCAAATAAGCGAGATGACAATTCATGTATATGTGAACATTGCAAAAAAAATATTTTGTTCTCAATTTCCAATTAGAATTTAGGCGTTTCGTAAATAAATGCCGGACAATCTACGATAAACACAACCATTAGCTAATTTAGGCGAAGTCGTAGAAAACAATTGTATATGTAGGTATGTAAAGTTGTATACTCTGTAAACTCGACTCCACTCTACGCTCAATGATGAAGACAAACTTACGCCCATTTTGATATTGAAAAACTTTCCTCATCAGTCACGCTATTAGCTCAACAAACATAATAATTTACGTAGAATCGGTTAGTTTGTGTACCATGTAACATACTAGGCGTAATACCCGCCGTTGCTCGAGTAGAAATAGAAATATATATTAAATTTTTAACGTAACAACTGTACATCACAATTTTATGTTTGAAAATTACAAAAAATAATAACGACTCTCAAATAATAATAGACGTAACATCACGCCTGTAAACCCCGAAGAGGTATGCGGAGGAGTGTAGTACACTCCCACGTTTCACCAGTTACGTTTACGTCCCATTACGTACTAGACGGTGAGTCTATTGCCATACACCGGACACAAATCAGACTCCGAGCTACTACTAGAAATGTCTACTAAAAAATGTAAGTTACAAAAATCCAAAAGTACTCGACCCGGGCTTTGATCCCAGGACCTTTCAACCGGCAGTCGCGCTTGCAACCAACACGACCAACGAGGCAGTCATATTAACTGAAAGTGCTAGAAAATTATGTACTATAAAATGATAACTCTAATT
Organism: Apyrrothrix aesculapus; assembly: GCA_018245815.1. NCBI lineage: Eukaryota > Metazoa > Arthropoda > Insecta > Lepidoptera > Hesperiidae > Apyrrothrix > Apyrrothrix aesculapus. The sequence continues at coordinate 824 of DWEH01000260.1, read as the reverse complement.
AAAATGTTCGTCTGTAGCATAACTGTAATTAAAATGTAGCCTGAGTCATTACAGTTCATAGCCTAATCTAAAAACTAAATTTCATCCAAACCTGTTCAGCCGTTTCAACGGGAAAGAGTAACAAACATACATACAAACTTTTGCGTTTATAATTGTAGTAGATATGAGTATATAGATAGCGCAATATCTTCCACGATTTATTGCTCGATAGTGACTACTAAGTGATACTCAGGCGTAACCTTCTCATGTTCAATATCACTCCAATTGATTGCTAATACTATAAAACTGGGACGTAAACAGTTTAAAAATGTCCGTGTTATTGTACATACGTTTATTTAATTAATCTGTAGAAATTCAATTTGTTCAAGACCGATTCCAAATATAAATAAAGATTTACATTGCAATGTAAGAAGAGTTACGAAATTGTAATTGTAATAATATTATACAAAAGACTTGTAACATTCGGCTAGCGACAATTAGATAACTATTTGATGATAACATGGTGCAACTGACGCGCCGTATAAATTATTACTATTCACCAAATACAATAAGCTCACTCCCTGTTCCATAGCGGGACGTACGACATAACTGGTGAAACGTGCGAGTACACTACACTCCTCTGCCTACCCCTTCGGCGAAATACAGGCGTCATTATTATATTTAACCAAATACAAAGCACCAATTTGGTTAATACTAGAACGAATATAAAGGCGGGTGGTCATGAAGAGGGACCTCGGAGGGATCATCCCGAAAAAACGTACGTGAATTATACTGGTGCCTACATAAATTAATCAACACTAAACGGTATAAATACACGTTCAATG
>DWEH01000259.1:0-12834 GCA_018245815.1 Apyrrothrix aesculapus | reverse complement strand
TGTTTTCCTTCACCGTTATAGCAAGTGATATTTAAACTTAAAACGCACATTTTGTAAAGAGGTGCGCGCCAGGATTTAAACCCGGCCTCCCGGAGTGAGAGGCTGAATTTCATACCGCTAGGCTATCACAGTCGAAAAACAGTAATTCTCCATAACAAAAATATTCTCTCCAGAAATGTTCCGCGTCAGAAATATCTCCGCGAAATTACCTAACTACACAGCGGAGCACGGTCCGGGCGACGTATGTATGTATTTATTCATATGTAGGATTCGCTGGATGCTAATGTCGCCCGCGCGGAGCTCGTTATCAATGATGTATGCCATATGTGGCCCTGGACTATCCTATGTGAAGCTACGGGTACGTTTTGGGAAGAAAGTATTGTATACAAGTACAACCTTATGAGTGAACTTTATCGTTAAAAATAATTGGAAGTAAATAATTTGGATACAGAAAAGATAAAAAAAATCGAGCACAAGAATCAGAAATATATCGATTAAAATCTGAATACGATGCTTTAATGGGTATTGATTGAGGTCGCTTCCCGTAATATATAAAGTAAGGAAGGAACGCAGTACAAATGTAGCACACTGATAGAGCTTGGACAGACAACATCTGCGCACCATATTTCTATGACGTTCCGATTCGCCTATCTCTTAGTATTTGTGTTATATTTATAAGTCGTTTAATATGATAAATTTATTATCATAACGATTTGAGATCAATTTTGACATTACGCAAGGAAAAAAGAACGTTTCAGTTCAGAACGGTTTTTTGGGAAAATATACCCTATATATTCAAGGGACAGAGTTCAAGTTACAGCTTTAAAAACATCTAGGTCGGTGATTAGCACAAAAACCGAAACGTGGAACGCAATCTTTTTTCCAACCCGTTTAGATGATTTCAATGAAGATTAGTAATCTAACTAATCTTCACATGCTATTGGTATGAATAAATCTCCATGTTGCCGTCCTTGTCATATCGTGTTTCACAAACGTAAAGCAGAATGCTCATCGTAAAAGAAGTATAATGACTCGTTTACTGTTACGCAACGAAACGACCACTTTCAATTAGTGTTTAACAGTATTTGTCAGATTTCGAAAAGTTCTTGCAATGTTTAAATGTTGCAAATATTTCAAAAATTCGTTAACTTTTTAAGTATAAACCAACCAAAGTGTGTGCTTGTTTTGTCTGCATGTGAAAATTTACTTCAAAGTTAGCCAATAAGCGCGAGGTTTCAATTAATTATGTTTATCCAACGACGCGGAGAGATATCATCGGAGCTTGCTTCGCGGTAACGAGCGGAATTATGGAAATGCGGCGGCGGCTGTCTGCTCCACACCACACGAAACTACCTAATTATATCTACTTATCGTATATATAGTGAGAGGTTGATTGTAGAGGTACTATTCCTCCCGCCTGCCACCAACCCAGTGTTCATAATTCATAAAATTAAGTTTTTTTTGTATAGATTTGTCTTTATCCAGCGCCTGTTTTTCGTCTTCACTCTCTCTCATTGGTCAAGGCTGCGCTTTTTTGTCATAGATTTATTTTAGAACTAATGACTCTTGACATTTTAGAATGGGTCATTCTTAACTTAACGCATAGTGTTTCCAACTTATTTCCTAAGTTGACTAGTTTAGTTTGCCATTTACCAGTCCGAAAACTCTTTAGAAATTTACGAACTACCATTTTCTTTAGCTCGTTATTTGCTCACTGAATCTCTCTAGACCTCAGTCTAAGCTACTCGGGGATTTATTGTGATAAATCGTCGCCTACAGTATTCCTTACCGGCATCGCTCCTGAAAGAAATTTAAAAATTAACTCAACCACCACCGAGTCCTGCATATTAAACAGAACCATTCTTAATGGCGTATTTTAATCAACTGTTTGATTAAATTGGAAGTCCATTTTTCAATGAATACCTACCAAGCTTAGTTGCGAAGATTCGTTTAAAAGTAACATCGCGCCTGTAATCCCCGAAGAGGTAGGCAGAGTGTAGTACACTCACGTTTCACCAGTTACTTCGAAGATTAGTTGCACACGAATAAATTAATTTTTTAATTATTCGAGATAACTCCAAATAATTATACACACGAATCAACTAAGAATTTTAAAGGAATCAATTTATATTGTATTAGTAAACATGTTTCTACTTGAAATAAAATCGGAGTAGAATGGCATTGAAATCTTGAAACGAAAACGATGAGATGAAAATGATATTTATATTACTGACATTTGTAATTTAAAAAGTTCAAATAAGTGTTGCCAAAAATCCTAATTACCCTCTGAGTGTACTTTAGCAGTTCGTGAAAATTACACTGCCATAAATTGGAACAGGAAGGTAAATAATAATTCGGTGAATTCTAAAATAACTCGCGTCGACCAGAACACTTGATAAAATATGGTAATTTTTATAATATTTCCATCGTTTACCAGTAGCGCGAGCAATTTTCGATTGTTATATGTCTTGTACTAAAATCACGTTAAACAAAAAACGCTTGGCGTTGCACCAGGTGATCTCAATATTATTTTTCTATACATTTTCATATCATTGATATGTCTTTGTATATATCAAATAACAATGTAAGGGGTAACAGCGTCGAGAATAACGATGTGACGCAAATGGGGATTTTTTTGGGACCTTGTGAAATGTCGTCGGAACAAACGCGCGCGACACGGCTTATCTTGATGTGTGCTCTGCTAACTCCTTCCCATCGGGACAATTTTGTTAGGCGTTTATGTACACTCCCAGTAAAAACTTTAAATTTGAAAATGATGAGAGAATTAAATTAACCTCGATACATTCTTACTGTATATAGAAATGCTATAAATATGTATCATTTAGTAGTTGAATCCTTGAAAATCCATAATTATCAAATTTTTAAACGAAAATGAGAGGAATACACTGATTTTTAATCAAAATATAGCTCTTTGCTTTCTTTAAGTCCTTTCACTAATGTTGGCAGACGAGCAATCTTTTTATTTTTTTGTGTGCTTTTAGGATTATTATCGTGTTGAAAAATGATTGTATCGCTGTTTATAATATATTTTGTCCGGAAAGATAACATTCGTCGGTACAATTGCAGTATACCGTTCATTTCTCATAACTCCTTCAATACTCTTTAGATTTCCACTTGCAGAGCACATATAACAACCCCAGGCTATGATACATCCACCACCATGTTTGACGGTCGGTACCACACACTGTGGCATCATACTTTTTTCAACGCTATATTGAAGGAAAATTCTTTTTTTTTTCCTAATAATTTAAACTTTGATTCGTCGCTCGTAGTCGTATTAAAACCACAAAATGAGAACAAGAAAAGTCTTAAACATTTTTAATATTACGGGCTTATTGCTTCTTGTATAGTATCGAATATAGTTTTTCGGAAATTTTATTGCCATTTTCTTACAAATGTACAAAGATTTTCTTAGCGTTTGAAGACCTAATATAACATTTGAACATGTTCCAACAAATGTCTGGGTTTTATTGTCTAATCTTGTAATCTGGTGGAACCTGGGAGTGTACTATACTGCTCTGCCTAACTCTTCGGGGAAATATATGTGTTTATGTTATATGAATTCGTATTTATTACATTTGATTCGAGATTGTTTCTTTAAATTAGAGAGCTGCTCTCGAGACCTCGCGAATCGCGACGTGGAAGATGCGGGCCGTGTTATCTTGACGTGTGTTTTGTTAAATTGTCCGTGTCAGGCACACGTCTCGCGTTTTGACTGACAGCAACAGTCGTGTTCACCAGAAGATAACTAGCAAAAACCTTTTGGGTGATAAAAAAGTATTTTATCGTTTTATTCCTTGGATGGTTTTTTAATATCACGTAGTTCAGGAGTATCTAATACCCCGTTTACACTACTTTCTTAATGTAAACGTTGGAAAAATTAAATATTTGTTAATTGTTTTACCCTTAAATTGCTTTAAATTTGTTTTGATGACAATAAACCTATTATTAATAATGTAGTCAAATGACTTAACAATATGTAATATTACAGTCCAGAAAACAATGGATCTTCCGACTCAAACAATAATCAAAGATTTTTAGGTTTAGAAAAATGTATGATAGTGGTATGTCTTAACAGACTACGCTTGTACGCTAGTTATGGCAGTTCGTTAAATACTTTTATTTTAAATATCTTGTATATGAAGCGATTACATAAAATTGCGTTGTTCGTCGTCTCAAGTTTTCTCGAACTTGTATTTTTTACACCGAAATAATCAAATGCTTATTTTATGTATGGTATCGGTTCAAAGCTAACATCTTTCGCTTTGTAATTAGATATAATTTGAGAGCCAGATGTTGGTATTTATTGTATCATCATAATCCCCGCGGTACCGATACACAGGAACCAAAGTACGATAATTTACACAGTTTATGTTCTTAAGAAACCAGTGATTCCGTTTACGGAAATAGAACTGGTACGTATATACGTTTAGTATTTCTAGTAAGTTCTATTCTTGAACGTGTGAACGCTTTGTTGCGACGGTCATATCGATAAATTAATGTCTTCAGTTGAGTTAATATATTCCTTGTAATTAAATTTTATTTATTTGTTTACCCTCTATTCCGTGTGTACAATAGGAGGACTCCAATCAATCCTTGGTGACGGTGAAAAATTGTGGTAGGTGTCATAAATGCGAAAGAATAAAAATAAGATGACAAGAAAAAATCTTCACCATGAAAAAAATACATATGTTTACCAAAATTTTCATATTTTTTTTACTTAAGTATTTCAATGAGATATTGTTTTTCGAGAAGTTAATGTTATAAAATATGTGTAGAGGTATTGTCAAGCAATATCCTTGAAAAATGTTTGGTGTCAGAATGAAGAACATCATAGATGGGATGTACAGCGAGGACAGGAAATAGACACGACAGGAAAAACATACATACAACGTATCATCATGCCTGTAATCCCCGAAGTGTAGTACACTCCCACGTTTCACCAGTTACGTTTACGTCTCAATATGGAAGTGAGTGGAAGTGGAGTGGAAGTGGAAGTGAGTATTTTGCTATACACCGGGCACAAATCCAGACTCCGAGCCACTACTAGAAATTCTAATTAAACAAAAATTCGATAGTACTCGACCCAGGATTTGAACCCAGGTTCTCTCGATCGGCAATCGCGCTTGCAACCAACACGACCAACGAGGCAGTCTACGTAAATACAAAAAAATTTAAATTCTGACTACTACACATACCTATCTACATTATTGTATTTTTCGCTCGTAAACAAAATATCAACAATGTAGAGAGAATTTGCAACAGTTGACCATGAAGTAATTCAATTATTTAAATCAAAATAACTTTTATTTATATGACCTCTATAGTCCTTGCGGCATATGAGGCAAGCGACCTTAAATAAAATGGAGCACGTTTTCCATATTCATTCATTGCATGCACTGGTAATACTTCAATATGTACAGAACTAAATTTGTATATATATATACCTACCTATACCTATATTTATCTTTATGGTGAACAGTAAGCACAATAAATTTGGGGTAATAATAATACATACACATACATACACAATAAATACATTGTGTGCAACAAATTCAAGATGGCGTTCATTCGAAATTTCTAACGTATACGAAAGGGGCTCAAGAAAGGCTTGGTCTTACACTACTTCAAATTGTTCGGTGCACGAGGTTAGCGGGCGTACATACACGTTCCATTTGGGTGCACTGTTACCCTAACGGTCCGCGTTGGAGTGCGGGCGTTAATTGAAACCAACTACATCTGTCAGTAACCAACAACTTCGTGGGACAGTGACTCGCTAGTGTGCGAACGGCCGTTCCAACGGGGAACGGCCACTTCCGATGTAATGAACGTATCTATATGTAGTATACAAGCATTTTATCATCGTAACCTCATAATTGAGAAATAATATGTTTTTTTTTGGGATTTTAGATGTTTTGATATTTTGTACAAATGTCAAATCGTCCAATAGTGACGGTTAAATCACGTCATATGGTCGTCATACTTTCTAAATCTTTGTTAAGAAATGTTTAAATACTCGCGTTTCTATGTAATCTACGGTATCGAATGTCGATACCTCGTAAAGCCCTATAATTTTACACCTAAAAATGATTATCGCAGCCTTTTAAAGCGAGGAGCGCAAGGACTAGCGGTGTTTGCGTCGCGGTTGGTCGAGCGCCGGTTGACGACCCGCGGTCAAATCCAACTAATGGAAACAACGAGTAAAGCGGTTTTTTCTCTCTTTAACGAACAGTATGTAATGCATTATCGCTGGTAATTCCGCGCGTAATTTATCTACATTGATAGTTTAAAACTGGAGCACAATCTCAACCTTAAGTACTTTACAGGCAATGTACTCGTTACAGTTACTTTTCGTCTTATGGTTGCACATGTAACCGATTATGTAATGCGATGAAGCTTATTTTTTTAAATGAAGCCTTTTTTCATGTATACTATATTTTATTATACTGTATTCTAGTTTCTTTAACAGCGCCCTCTAGAATGCTATTTGAAAACATAAGATCTGGAATGTTTTGTGTATGTTTGTACTAACAATTGAATTAGTATGAATTATCGGTTAATACTGCTCAATTTTTAAATAATAGATCCATTATCCAATATGATATATATTTAAAAAATATACGTTTGGTATTAAGTAATACGTCCAGTAAGTATTTTTTTTATTATATATGAGAGGCTAATTAATGGCCGCGATTGCGCCTAAAATAGGGCAGATGCATCCTAAGACTTATTATATCATCACGCCAGGTGCCTTACGGGATAGGTAGAGAGTACCGAGTGCGAAATATCTCGTATCCTTACAGACCTGCCGTGATCTTCGTCCTTAGTTGAAGTTTGCCTAAGACAAGCTTATTTACGCTTATTACTACTACTATACTTTGAAAAGTTTTTAGACTCGTGTATTGATAGTCGATCTCAAAACTCGTTTCATTAACAACTTAGACGCTAAAACTGAGACTGATGTGATCGCAGCAAGATATTCTTTTGAAACTCTTCAGAGACACTTTGTTAACTGCTTAGGCACTGACACTGTTGTGATCGCGGCGAGATACTCTTTTGAAACTTCTTAGCGAATGCCTTCGGAAAACTCTCGATAGGGCGAAACGTGTCGAGTTTCTTACGTATCGGGCAGCTTGCGAGTACTTTGGAGGCGGAGGGTGTTACCAAGTGCCGCCTGTTCGTGACATCGTCGTATGTCGTGAATTATTCAAGACAAGAGTAAATAGGCACTTTCTAGGTAAGAGTGCTACATTTCGCTTATCGTCAGGGTCATAGTAAACCCGTATGGCTGTTACAAAGAAGTCACCACGACTCACTCTCAGATGCTGGATTTGGATTCCGTTTTAGAGTCGAACCGTTTCGAAACTGATTTGATAATAAAATTTCCATGCATCTTCGATCGATGTCAGATTGTACGAAATTTACGCTCCTCGAATAATAACTATGTCTGCGAGTTGCAATTTTGAATTCATCCCAGTGAGGTGTGGAGGCGCCATTCCGTCGAGGCAAAACGTGTCAGGCACTCCGCAGGGTCGCATGGAGTGCGGCGGGCTCGTGACGTCACGCCGGTGGCCGTTCGGAACAGTTTAATTTCCCCATGGTCTCGAGTTTGCGCTATAATACTTTCGATCTTGCCACAGCGCCTATTGGGTATCGATAAACACATATCAGAAATGATCAGAGCTATCTGTGTATATTTATTCCGCTTGTTTTATATTTTCTCATATCTCATGTTGGAACTGCGTGATTCACCGATAAACGTGTGATTTGAAGCGATGTATTAATTATGTACCATTGTTAATAGATTCGAAAAAGTATCTTTTGCAATTATTTTTTGTTCCATTCCACAAATTAAAACGCAATTTCATAAGTCTCCATTAAGTTAAAATTAAACGGAAAAATATAAATTGTTTGGTGTAATTCGGATAGTTGCACTAAATATGTTTACGAAATAGAATTCGCAAGCGGAGTAACGACAGGTATGTTTGTTTCAACGAAAAGTAACATATTCCCCATTAATCTGATTGTGAATATAGCTAAAAGACGCGTACAGTACATAATGTATGTATGTAACTATATATAACAGCCATAAGTTCAAGGTGGACATACGTTTAAGGTGTATAGGTTGCTTTATTTAGAAATAAATAGTTAAGCCTGCCTCGTTGGTCGTGTAGGTTGCAAACGCAACTTCCGATCGACAGGTCCTGGGTTCAAATCCCGGGTCAGGTACTATTGGATTAAAAAAAAAAATTGAATTTCTAGTTGTGGCTCGGAGTCTGGACTTGTGCCCGGCGTATGGCAATAGACTCACCACCTATTCAATAATGGGACGTAAACGTAACCGGTGGAATGTGGGAGTGTACTACACTCCTCTGCCCACCTCTTCGGACATTACAGGCGTGATGTTACGTTACATTACGTAAATACTTAAGCCCTTCACTGCTCCAAATGAGAAATCCATGTGTCATGTGTTCTGCATCTACAACAGCTCATCGTTCACATGTCTAACAAGCCGGGTATTTTATTCGGAATCCACTGCCCGATAGACTAACATAATCATCGTTGCACAGATTCGAACGTCCAATGAGTAACTCACACTACTACTACACTACTAAATAGGAAATTGTATGCGTTACTGTTTTATTCGGTTTATTATTTTTCAATTAGACGCCAGTTCGATTGTGGTGACGCTGCTTACCCTCTTTGTTAGGCCATTCATGCCATTTTTTTAAGTTTTAACACCACTATTAGGATTATTATATATAATATTGTAGTTAAAGACAAACGATGTACTGAAAAATCTTTTCATTCCATGTTGTGCTGAATAATAAACACTTATTGTATAAATAGACTGGCTCGTTGTTCGTGTTGGTTGCACTGCCGATCGAGAAGTCCTGAGTTCAAATCCCGGGTCGAGTACTATTGGACTTTTATAACTAACATTTTCTAGTAGTGGCTCGGAGTCTGTATTTGTGCCCGGTGTATGGCAATAGACTCACCACCTGTTCCATAATGGGAACTAAACGTAACTGGTGAAACGTGGGAACGTACTTACACTCCTCTGTCTACCACTTTGGGGATTACAGGCGTGATGTTACGTTCTTTATTCAACATGTGATTGTTTAACTTGTCCACCTATGAGCGATACCGTCAATACCAAACACATTGTATTGGATGTTTATTATGCTATATGCTATTGGACGGATTTTACAGGTCCCATTTAAAAATCTTAATAAGTAACAATAAACAGATCAAATCAAAAGCGACAAATTAACTAAGTCCGGTGGATTGTTACACAAACGCGCGATTTGTATGGGATTTTGGATTTAATTCGTAACGAAATTCGTCGTTCTATTTGTTGGGCGATAAATATTTTATTCGTTGACATAAATACATGCACGCAAGGGAATTTTATTTTTCGTATTGGTTTTGTTCGAATGTTTGATTAAAAAATTATAATTTGTTTTTCGTTCGTAAATCAATATTTCCTATTCGTTTAATACATGTTTTATAAAATAATGTTCCAATATTCTCTAATAAGACTCGTTTTGATGTGTTGGGTCGTAGTATTATGCTCATTGTTAATTTCGTGTTACGTCTCCATGAAACATGTGCTAAGCCTTGACTCGTCCGACCTGGCTGTCGTAATGCCACCACAACAAATTTGTCAAATTCAAAGTCAGTCAGACATTTATTGTGGAATACAGGTACAATAAAGATTTAGTTGAAATACAGGAATTAAATCCTCCTTATTCCTCCCGCCAATGAGCATACTCTAGCAGCATACATACATAGCAGCAAGTCTATGACTACAGAATGAAAAAGAATGCATACCGCCATGTAGACGAAGAGGATATTTGTTAGATGTGTAATAAAAACAAATATAAAATGAGAACGGCTTAAAGTAAAATATAATATTTTCCTCTGTCACAGGTTTGAAGTACCTCCACTCAGCTCGGATCCTGCATCGCGACATCAAGCCCGGCAACCTCCTGGTGAACAGCAACTGCGTGCTGAAGATCTGCGATTTCGGTCTCGCGCGCGTTGAGGAGCCCGACGCCACTAAGAACATGACGCAGGAGGTCGTAACCCAATATTATAGGTGAGTTCGAATACCTTGTTCCAAACAGCTCGGCATGGGGCAGCAAGAAAGCGATAAAGAGGGCTCAGGGAAGCGTCTGTTGTACTATTGCTATAGCTTAGGACGGGGGAGGGGACGTTTTAACATTTGCAAAGTCCTAAAATGCGAACAGTATGCAAGTTTATATTATCCTCGGCGTAGCGTGCCACTCTACAGCATAGATGCGGTTAAGTCGTCCGTCGGTGAAGTTTCTTGATTGCTTTGAAACCACAAAAAAAGTCAACGACTGCTTCCCGTTCAAGGTCGACTGACATCCGTTTTTACTAGGCTTTGCGCTGATACAATGCATTGCTTAAAAAATATTCTTAATGCATAGAATATTTGTTTCGTCTCTAAGATTGTATGCATGAACTGTGTGTTTTTAGTGTACCCGACACTGACGAAACATATGTATATTTAAAAGATTTATTTCGAAGGTTTCAGCACATATTGTACGACAAAAGGTTCTCTATTAATAGATGATTGAAGGCGTGACGGGCGAAATAACTTTGCAAGGATCGTAACCGGTAAAAAGTATTGGTCTCTGCCCACTCCAATGGGAAATAAGCGTGGCTATATATGCATGTATGTCAATACGTACAGAAGCGTATGAAATTGGAAACAAATTTAAACATTTTATTATTAATACCCCAAAATTTAAAAAACAAAACGTAACATCACGCCTGTAATCTCCGAAGAGGTAGGCAGAGGAGTGTAGTACACTTCCACGTTTCACCGGTTACGTTTACGTCCCAATATGGAATAGGTGGTGAGCCTATTGCCATACACCGGGCACCAATCCAGACTCCGAGCCACTACTTTTTCTACTATTCACCACTATTTCTAACCACTAGGCTTTCACTGCTTAAATTAATTTAGAAGGCGAAGAAGATTTAAATTTATTTAGAAGATATAATAATTTAATTTTAAGAATATTTGAGTACTTAATTAATTAATTTTTAACTTTCTACTTATGATATGAAATCTGTATTTCGTAGGTACTTCGGAATTTAGTTTTGAAGAGAGTAGTCATAGACAATGTTCTTTCGTTCTGAGACAATTTAGTTTTCCAACATCATCATCATATTATTAGCTTTTATTATTTCACTGCTGGACATCAGGATCTCTGAAGGTGTGACCACAACACTAAGTCCTCCTCTGATCTCATCCAGCCACTTTAAAACCTGACTTCGTGCGCTCATCAGCCCAACGGGTTGTAGGTGACATACTTAATAACAATCAGTAATTAAATAACTTCGGAGTAATCATCGGAGTAATAATCTGATTAAATTCAGAGGCCATTCTTTCCACAAATTAAAAAAAGGTGCTCATACCTCTAAAAGGCTTTTACTAATTTAACTGTTTTCGTTATTACATTTAACATCCGGAAATCGTTCTAGAACATCATTTAAAATCATATAATCACGTCTAAAAGTAGAGTCAGACTCACGTGCCGGTCCCCGCGGGGTCAGAGCGCAGACCTTTGAACCTCGTCGAACGTATCCAAACAACTTCCGACCGATTCCAACTTATTAACATAGAAAACATTAACTTTTAGTGTTTCCTGTGTAACAGGGGACTGATTTTAGGTAATTTAAGGATTCCTTTAATATACAACGGTCTTCATGTTGAAACAAAACGGTGTATAACCTGTGCCAATGGAACATGGACTGAAAAATGCTTTTTTGGTTGACATTTGCCTTTACAGTTTCGTTTAATTGTAGTATGTGTTTGCTTCATTATCATTAAATATCATCACTATAAAATATGTAAATAGTATATCGGGTACAGAGTGAATTATGTGGGGTTAAATAAACATTTCCGATGAACAAGTATCCGCATGATACACAGACTTTTACATAGACAATGTAGCCAATTAATATTTTTTACTAATATAATGTACTTTAAAATTTATTCGTAAAAACGTATAAACATTTATTCGTAAATTTTTAACGAACGCATATAACTCTCCTGTAGTTGTAGATACTAATATGTTTGCATGTATTTATGTCGTTTTTTTTAATACTGCTTCTGACGTCATAGTTGTAGTTTTGTAGGATATAGAATTTTAGTTCTATCATACATAAGTGTATTTAAAAATATGCTTTGTTTCCTTACATATTTTAACATTATTTTAGGACGAGCCGACGTTCTCGTAAGAATGTGTTTTTTTGTATGGAATAGGTATATATACATATATGCCGATATTTTATTTAACAATTTATTGATAATTCACACACATTCAAGTATTTATCTATAATCATGGTCAACCCTTTTATGCTAACCCACTGCTGGAGAAGAGTCTTCTTTCAGAATGAGAAGTATCAAGGCCCCAGTATGCCACGCTGGCCAAATTCGGGTTGGCAGACATCATAGTCACACGTCTTACAGAGCATTACGGGGAATTCTTAAGGTGTACATATTTCCTCACGTTTTTCTTTACTTCTATATGACTACAGTAATACTACAATTTACATGGAAACCATTTATCAGTGCTACAATATCCATTCTACCTATTGCACAATACTATTTCTGCGATACACTAATCAGGTTGAAGTTGTTGATATGTTGACCGAATGCCTTATATGAAATTCGACTCTTTGTTGATTATGTATTACATACGTACGTAACATCACGCCTGTAATCCCCGAAGAGGTAGGCAGAGGAGTGTAGTACACTCCCACGTTTCACCA